>CAEFZY010001676.1:0-18685 GCA_903066815.1 Brachyrhaphis roseni
CCATCCATCCATCCATCCATCCATCCATCCATCCATCCATCCATCCATCCATCCATCCATCCATCCATCCATCCATCTTTTTTTAGTAAAAAAGTAAAAAAGCTATAAGTAATAATATGTTTCAGAATTCTGTTGTTATCTTTCACATTCTAACTTTGACCTCTGACCTGCCTGTTAGTGACCAGAGGAAGTGATGAATGTCTGGGGTGATGCGATAAACTGTCCCTCATGACTGACAAGCAGCTGAGTTTAACTATTATCCTCCAGACTCATGACCAACGAAATACTCTCCCCGCCTTATTTGAAATAAGCACACATGATGTGAATAAGTAGCAGTTCTCAGCAGAGTGTGAAGAATCGACAAATGTCGACTTTAATTGAAAATGAGCTCAAACATGTTATTTCTGATCTGAGGAAATTCTAAGTGTATGCTCGACGCCGGCGTTTGTGTGGTCTGTGTTTTCTATTATCTCTCTGTATCCATTTGATCATTCCTGTCGAGCCAAAGGCAAATTTGCACTTCTGTGGACAGTAAACTTCTTATTTCGTGTGTAGGCGTTTGATGGCGCGAGTGCCTGGATGTCTGAATGTGTGCCTTGCTGCTTCTTCCATCAGCGATTGAAAGTCTGAGCCTCTGAAAGCAGATTTGGTTGAGGATAAAGATAGACGCAGCTATGGATGTCTGATTACTGCTCAGGCACTCCCTTTCTTTCATCTTTGTCACTGTTTCTTGAGTCAACGCAGCTTCCTGCCTGCCGCCAGCTACAGAGCTGCCGTGACACAGGATGGAGGAAAACTGTCCTGGCAGCATTTTGATCCCATGTTTTAGTATCTGGGCGATACCAACCGAGAATGACTCAGGGCAATTACATTTAACTGATCCAACCTCCTGATCCAACCACAACTGCTGATCCACAATCAGCAATTGTAACAACAATCAGGTCACACTTGCTGATTGTGACGTCCTGATCACCTCCTGGTTACAATCAGCAATAAATCAATTAAATGCAGTAGTTAAATGTAGTTACATTTGCATGATTAATAGTTTTTCTCTTTTCTCTTTCTTTCTTTCTACCAAAAGCTGGATGTTAAAATTCTTGAGTCTGGTGCCTTGGTCTCAAATTACCCACTTTTTTTAAAGGACAGTTTTGTTTAGGGAGATTTCTGCTGTTTTGTTTATTTATTTTGAATATTTAAAATGTTTTCTAGTTACAACTTTAAATGTTCACTTGAATTTAAAGTTTATTGATCATTGAGAATGTGTTTTTTCACAATTATGCCATTACCGTTACATTGGTCTCAAAACAAAAATATTACTCTTTATCGCAATAACTTCTGGGACAATTTATTGTCCAGAACTTTTTCATTAATTTTAACTTAAAACATGGTCCTATCTCTTGTTTGATTGCCACTTTTAAGCTAGTTTTGTTTAATTTCAAGCATACTAAGATATTTACACTAGAAGCTAGACCAAAAATACTTGGGTATATATACTGAAACCTGCAGGTATTTAAAAATGGCACCAAAATACTTCCCCACTTTGAGTAAATTTACAATCCTGCAATAACTGCTGTCAGTGTAATCCTGTTTATGGAGGCAAAGAAAATCTACCTACTGTCAATCAGCAGAGAGATATACATTTCAAACACTAAACCTTCAATAACAGAGTAATAGAGTCTAAGGAAAAATGTAAACTCAGAGAACTGAAGCTTGGTTTTGTGCTTTAGCAGCTGTCCTGTTGGTTTCAGGACAGCTGAAACGTCAGTCTCTGGCTATGAGTCTCATACCGTGTTGTTGTTGTTTTTTCCCTACTGCCTGACTGCACCTGCTGTTCCTGCTGACAGCACCCATTTTAACTTGTCACTACAATGGCTGTGTTCTCCTAGAACAATGTTTTATAAGAAAGTTTTTGTTTTATCTGTCGTGAGGTTCTCTTTTCTCTCCTTTGTTCCCTCTTCTTCAGTCCCGACCAAAGTTCCCACACCGCTTCTTATGTTGTCTCGTAAAAGCTTTGCCCGTAGCCACACGTGCCGCCTTTGTCCACCTCTCTGGGGTTATGTAACCCAGTTTGCTTCAGGCGGTGACAGCTGTAGCAGCGAAGGAGTCTTCAAAGCGATGAGCTCAGCGTGATGCAGGTGATAGTCGGAGGAAAGGTCGTTCTCGCTTGTTGAGATGTGTGTCCATTTAGAGCAAGGTTATTATCGTCAATGAAAGCGAACGAGATAACAAAACTAAATCTACCTGAAACTTTAATGACTGCTCATAAAGATAACTAAAATTAACTGAATTTATAGAGAAAACGTATGTAGTTTCCGCTTGTGTCCCATCAGTATGTGGTCCAGTTCCCGGTTTTTGTTTTTCTCTTGTCATGTCAGCAAAAATCAAGAGAAAGCATCACAGTCCGATTAATATAACTGTGTTTTACATAAAAACCAGTGGCTTGCAGTGGAATAAGATAAAGCAAATTATTACAGTGGAAAAATTTCAGAAACCTTAAAGTTCACTTGAAAAGCTCACACAAGCCCTGCTTTGCAGGTGAAGTTATTATGTTTGCAAAATTTTTGAAATCTAAAATTTTCAATATATGGATATATTTTCATATATCCATTTATATGGATATATATTCCATATATATCTTTTACACTTGTCTGGTATGTATAGTCGTTCATTTGCGCTAAGTTTACAAATTTCCTTGAAACGTGTGACAGTTTTTTGTGGATTTCTATTATTTGTTTCCTGTCTTGCTCCTGGCATGTATCTGGCATTACTAAAAAGACTAAATCAGTAACTGAAATTAATAAAAACTAAACTGAAGCAAAACATTTAAAAATATAAACTAGCAAACAATTGGTCAACATTTGAAAAGTTTGAACAAGATCTGCTTTGCAGGTGATGTTTTTGCCTGGTGTGTATTAACATTTATTTACACCAAATTAACAAATTTTCTTAAAAATTGTGACCGTTTTTACAATAGTTGCATAAAAAGTATTTTTATAACTTACCTTCTGTCCTACCCCTGGTATGTAACTCGCATTAAAAAAACAAAGACTAAAACTATAACTGAAACTAGTAGGAACAAAACAAAAACTAAACATTTTTCAGAAATGATTAAAACTAAAACAGAATTGAAAATTAAAGCAGCAAAGCTATAAAAACTTTGGTGCAGAGAGGGGAATGCATTTCCTCTTTTGCTGTGTTGGATGCTGCATTGACTCTTTTCTGACCTGTAGATAGAAAATAAAATTAAATCAAAGAACGTGCTTTTCTTTGTGACTGAGAAAACAAAACCTTGCAGCAGTAGTTTGACATTTAGTTGATGGAGCAACATATTACGTCTACCAGCTCGACTTCCTTGGCTTCTTATTTCGAGCCAGTTTGTGACGGCAGTTTTCCTCAGCCCGGCTCCTGTGGGGGAACCTGAATGAGACTGTAAGTACATCTTCACTGCGCTCAGGCTCAGGCATCCCCGCAGCAAACGAGGAGGATCGCAGATTACAAAGACAGCCAGAGCCGCGCGACGGTCTGACTGATGGGAAACTCTCTGTAGTTTGGAATCCAGTTCATAACGCCGGGTCTGCCTCTATGAGGAAGTGGAGGAGTGGGGAGGCCTCTGTGCGCCGGTGGTAGACAAAACCCTGGATTCCCCCACTTTAACACCCCACTAAGACATCATTTCCCATAGAAACCAATTAAAAGCTCTTGGCAGATAACCTGACTGTCTCTGCGTTGTTTTCATAGCAGAATTATTCCAGCGTGTTAATAGAGAACAGCACTCTTCCCGTTTCTGCAAAAATCTTTTCATTTAATAAAAGGATTAATCCCTGTTAACTAAACTTCTTCTGTTATTGCTGCTCTGCCTCTTTTGAGTTTTTAATTTCTTCCCACTACAGATACAGTCCACAAATACACAAACTGTGTTCAAAGGACAGACGAAATATGAATCTTTTCTGGAGCTAATTTCTGCGCACGGTCTACCCAGCTTAATTCACCTTTCAGTCTCTGATATACATCTTGTGCTTCAGTAGAACGATTCAGATGAATGCAGAATGATGTGTTAGGTTGGTCTAGACCACATATGTCAAACTCGAGGCCCGTGGGCCAAATTCGGCATGCCATCGCTTTTTATGTGCCCGTCTAAATTCTAGACTAAACACTAAGTGTGCTTAAATATTACTTAATTCATCAAATCAATTCAAATTATATCAATCAGTCCTCCTAGTTTCTTACGAATTATCGTGGAAATTCATGGAAAATCAACAAATCCCCAAACTTTTTTTGAACTAATAATTGGGAGTTTATTGCAATTTTTCTCAAAAACTTTCTTACTTATACTAAACAGCTGCCTCAGCTTTACTTGACTCTAGATTGTTGTCCATACTCAATGCAGAGAGTAATAAAAAGTTGCATTTACCAACATAAATAAGAGCAAATATTTCCAAATTAGTAGCACAAACACTTTGATTTTTATTGCCAAAATCACAAAACAATTGTGAAATTTTGAAGGGACTGAAAAGATGTTCAATAATATTTCATTGTAAGAATTCATTGACATTTTAACATTTTCTGAACTGGTTTTATCAATACATTCTGTCACAACCGGCCCTTTAAGAGCATTCGTGATCTTGATTTGGCCCAAAACAGTAGTCTGGTCTTGACTAATAGGTGAGTTGCTGTAAGTCCAGATCTGGCGAGACAAAGTGAATGTGCACTGATGTTCTCCATGAAGTCTGACTGAGCTCGAGCTGTTTAAAGTGAAGACACAGATACTAAAGTTATGCCTCTCAGACTTTTTCTGAAGCATCTGTCATTCTTGATTTGACATTTGATATTACAATCTGTGGAAAACCAAATAAATCAAACAGAACTCGTAGAAAATTTCATTACGCCTGTCTTATCAGCCTGGATCAGCTCAGACAAGTAGCTGGAGGAGAGAGAGTTGTTGTTTTTCACGGAGCACTTTGAAGCACGGTCTGATGCATGAGCTTTTGTGCCCGATTCACAACCTAGTTAGCTGCTTTGACACGGTTTGACTCAGCACTTCCCTCTGCTGTGCCATGATTTGTATTCATCTTAATGTGCCGCAGTCAGAGCTGAGAGTATAACAGATCTAGAGCAGCTCTCATGCTAAAGTTTCCCGGCCGTGCATAACCGAGATGCAATAGGCCAGCAACTGTTCTCTGTGTGACTGCAAGTGGACATGACAGGACGGTCAGCCACTTTGATGTATGAATGCCACCCCCCTCATCGCCGCAGGACCTCATGCGATGCTCTGAGATCTCTTGAGCAGCCAGAGGGTTTGTCACTCGCTATTTTTCACATGCACGCAACACTAACATGGCTAATCAGAGAAACCAGGGCGAGGGAGAAGATCAGAGTGCCTAAACCCAAGTTTACAAGCTGCTGGTCAGAAATCAGATGTCTTTCTTACTCACAGTTGTTTTTTAAACCAGAGGCTAATTAGATCTAATTAATGTCAATAATAAGATGCAGCACTGAACATTATTATCATCACTGTCATTCAGCAGCACAAAGAGGCAACCTTCTGGACTTGAATCTTTCAAGCCAAGTGGTTTTATTAAGACTCACACATACTAATAAAATGCCTATAGCTGCCTGTTTTGTTAGTTCAAACACCGAACATACATTAATACGCATCAATGCACACACTGGAAACTGTCTCGGCATTACAGCTAACATCTATCTGCTCTTGTTGGTTCAATTAATTGGATTTGTAGTGTTTTCAGTCAATATTCAAGGTCATAGGAGTCTTTCATTTGTATTTTTGGGACTAAAGATGAATTGTTTGGAAACTGCTGCTGGGCAGTACTGATCAAGGCATTCTGGTGTTTTCACACCTGATAGTCTGATCGACTCAGTTCGATTGGGGACCAAAGGTGCAACCTTTGTTACATTTTCAGTTGGTTTGGTTCACTTTCACTCTGCACTTTGTCAAACTAACCAAACTTTTTGAAAAACCTATTCCCCTCCTCGCCTGTGGGGGCACTGCACCTAGAAAAACTGAAGGAAACAACATGAAAACCTCTGAAGAAGACACTGAGCGCAACTTCCTTCTTCACAAAATGTAAAAAAATGGAGTAGTATTAGATTTTTGTGGTTGTAAGATTTCTCTTTTGTCAACAAAAAAACGAGCTATTTCTCCTGCTAGCACTAGACTTGTGTATTTGTTTTGGTTATATTTACCCAGAATGCCTTGTGCTATAGTCTACTTCCTGCTTTTGGAATGGTTTCCAGTCCACTTGGCATTTAATCTGTGTTCAAATTGCACCAGAGTTTGCTTCAACTGAACCAAGACGGAGGTTAGTAGGCGAACCAGAGTTCACTATGTTGGTCCGCATCAGATTTTGGTTGTACATTCACGGCTCCCCAAACAAACCAAACTTTCTACCCAACCAAACTAGAGTCAGATTAAAGTGGACTAAACAGGGACGGTGTGAATGCACCTTTATCGATTTATATGTTGTGGATTGTGTAATCCAGCTACTTGGTGAGCTCTGTTTTGTTGCAGCCTGACTTGAGCGAAGATATTTGCATGCTTGAAACAATCTGAGAATGCTCCATTGTAAGCTCAGGGGAACTCGCTGATTTCTCCAAGACCTGTTAGGTTTTTTACTGTGGTTTGAAGGCAGTATTAAGGGATGCATCTGCATACTGACCATCCTGCTGCATTTAGATTCCTATTGTCTTTCTTGCAATATTCGAGACTGAATATCCAGTAAAAGGCAACCCTATTAAATCTGACAGAAACTCCTCCCTTCCAGCTGCCCCTGTATGGATAGTTTTCCCCTGAGGGGGCTGGAGTGCATATGCAAACAAGTCTGCTTCTAGTCATAAAGCAAAAGTCTATAAACACATCCTCCCTCTGCTGCTTACAGGTGTTGAAAGAGATATGTCAAATTCAGTTTCTAGTCAGAAAGCTGCAGGAAAAAAAAGACAAAACTTGATTGGAGTTGATGCATCTTTTGAATGTGGACATGACTCAGGAACTGAAGATACTCTTCTGTCCTAAATACCTGCAAGAACAAACAGAAGTCAGGTGTATCTGGGCCAGAACATGACATGTCCTGCGCTTTCCTCAAGGCAGAGCTGCTAAGAGCGAAAAGAAGTAGGCCACAGTGTCCTTTCCCTCTCACCTTAAATGTACACTTAAATGCAGCACTGTGCATATTGTGCTTTGCTGCAGCAGCGGCAGTGTTTTGACATTTTTTAAATGCGACATCTCCCCTGTTATTGCAGAACAAAGCTTTTTTTCCCTCCTCTTTTTACATGTTTGATGCCTGAATTGCACTGTGCCAATCATCCACAAAGCTATGATGATAGATACATTTGTTGTTCTAATTAATGCACGCATCCAAGACAGCTTTACCTTTGTAACAGTTCAGGAATTAACTTTACCTCCATGTTTGGAGGAGTGGGTGCATATTTCAGCTCTCTGTATATTTTGCACTTTTGGCTGGAAATAAATAGTGCCATTTCCTGACAGGTCTGGTGTAGCCTCACTATTTCGCTTTTCTCATGCAGTCAATTTGTTACTGCCTCTGCTGCATTCCCTTTCCACCTCACATCATGCTTTAAATAGAGCCCTAATGTGTCCCTCTGCGAACAGTCGAAAGGTTAGTATGGCATTTTAACCCTGGAGCATGGTCTATTACTTTAGGATGGGTCACAGCTCAGTGGTTTGTAAAACCAGGTCCCACAGAAATGCGTCAAGATGTAGACATGTCACTTGTGTTTGGTGTTGAGGTTCAATTCTTCAGCTAAATGTTGTTGAAACTTTGTGAAAAAGGGGATTTTTGCTGCTATTGACTAACTTCTTGTTATATTTTCTTCCAGAAATGCCTACACTGGTCAAAAATTGCCCAACAGTGATGAGAGAGAGACTAATATAGACACACAGAATATGACTACTGGGAGTTATTGCTGCTTATGGTGGTTCTAAAAGCAGCTACACTGTTCTCATTCAAGACGCTGAAGGTTTATTTGCTTTCAAATCCAACTAAGAATAGTTTTGCTCCAAATACTCAAAGTCTCTTATTGCAGTCGACATGAGAAGAACCTTGATTAACAAATCCAAACTAATTGGTGAATTGTTGCAATCCAGAATCTGTCATGTTTAAACTGAGACGTTGGTTTCTTGAACTTGACATCTTACTGCTTTTCTCCTGGCAAGGACCGAAAAGTACATTCTGCAAAACACCTTGTGAATTTGGGGAAACTTCCCAGCCAACACATGATACAATAAAACTGCAGTAGGTTGTTCTGAGAAAACCGTGAACTTTCTGAAAATTGGACTATCGCACCGTACAGGTTCCTCTCTCACTGCAGAACTCAAGAAATTGGAAGTTTGGTTGTTTTTCCACCAATAGCACAGCTGCAGCATACCAGCAATAATAACTTTGAACAGTGGTGCATGCTGAATGGTAGAAGGGGTGCGAGCAGCAGGTACATAAGCATGATTGACACTTCTAAGACCTTTCTCCTGGATCTGATTGGTTGTTTCTTACTCAGAGTGGCGTAGTCCTGTAAATGGCAGTAGGACGAGTGGAAGGAGGATTTATTTTCCCACAAAACATCTGTTTTCCCACAAAACATCAGGACTTAATTACGGTTTCAACAAATATGTAAAAATATTTCTGAAAAGTAAAGTTCCAGGAAAGTAACCATTAAAGTAACAAGTAGATTAACAGATATTGACCAGGAAATTTCATGGAAGTTACATGAAAGTAATCAGTTATTTCCTCTAGGGCTCTAAAAGATAGCCAGTATATTAAAGGAAGTAGCATTAAAAATACTGTACAGAACTGTCTAAGTTCTGGAAAGTATGAGCCATATTACGTGGTTCAACTTTTTGTTTCTGTTGTGTAAAAACATGTTTTTCTGCACTTCTATTCCTACTTGTATAAGTGTCATAATTACAGCAATGCTTTTCACCATTCAGGACCAAAAGCAGCATTAAAGCAATGTGATGGTTGATTTTATTACACCAGAATAAATTCCTGAAGTGTGTTCTTCACCACTTCCTGCTTTGCTCCTCATTTTGGCAGCACCTGTTTCATGTGCTTCTTTTCAGTGGAAATGTGTGGCTCAACTGACTACAATTTATTCAAATGACTTCTCGTGTTTTATTTAAATGTGGTTCTTGAATGCTAAATGTGCCACGACCTGTGACCTCATCACTGTACCTCTTTAAATCTAGCTGGTGTTTTTGTTTTTTTTAAATCTGATTTCCTTTTGGTCAAACAGAAGAAGCAGCTCTGAATCTGCTGAGTGGTTTCAGGAGATTTTGATGAACGTTCGAAGAGTTCATCACATGTAGTATAGCTTCACTGCAGGAATGACTCCACACTACGTTACCTTTGACTTTCATTAACAATAATGATTAATAATAGGGTCAGAGAACGTATTCCTGCACGGTTCCTGTGTCGTGTTTCATTAACAAGTCGAGACGTTTGAATACACAATGTGCCGATTCAGGCCCAGGAGTTGTGAATCACAGTGACTAAATTATGCCAATACTGGGACCTGATGATGCGGCACCCCTATAACACAGCAGAATGATCTCCTTTCACACACACACATACACAAAGGAGCCCGTCGCCACGGCAACGTCAGAAGTTTTCACACGGTCCAGATGATGTTTCGTTGTGACAGTGCCGTGCATCTGAGAGTTCCCATACTGCAGAGCAGAATTGTCCTCTGAAGCGTTCTCGTCTCGTCTCGCTCCCTCTTCATCTAGACGATCTTTAGATGTACGATTCGGGCCCCTGTGGTGATTTCCCTGCGCGCAGAGGTCCAATTTCACATCTCTCGGCAGCGAGGCTCTACGTTTGTGATGATTGATTGCCATCATTTGAGCGGCTTTTGTTCACGTCACACTGTTTCGGTATTCTGTCCGCGCTTACATGCTTGCATGTGTCTGAGTTTGATGAAGTAAATAAATGGTGGAAATGGAGTGATGAGGAAACAATGGAGACTAGATCAGTGACACTTTAAGGATCTTTTACATTTAAAAGAATCCAGAGGTTTTCTGCTGCATTTCCATTACAAATGTGTCCAAAAATGTTGAAAAAAATCTATTTCGCAGAGTCTCCATTAAATAAATGCAAATAAAGCAAGTGTGTTAATGCAATGAGTCATTAAAAATCATGCCGCCATGATCCTCCAACTACTTCCTGCCTTCTTCTTCATGGTTTGCAGCAGTTATAACATCCGGTTGTTGATCATGTGACTCGTGCGATTGCAGTTTTGCGAAATAAACCAATTTCCATACAGCCAAAAAGCTACCATGTCACATCGCCAAAACTTTTTAATTTTTCAAAGTAGGTTTTTCACCCTAAATGCAAAAATGTTCATATTTTTTGTACATTTTTAGCTTAATTACTGCTCTGAGTATGTTGTTCTTTCAGCAAATTGCCATTTTTAGAATCTATACTCCAGTTAACAATTAATCGATTGCTAAATTAGTTATTTGTTATTTCAATAATTGATTAATCACAATTAATTTGATTAATCGTTTCAGCCCTAAACGACAAGAGAACTTTGCAAACTCTACACATTTACATTTATGATGGTAGGACAGAAAAAGCATGAGTCCCGAGGGAGTAAAACAGTTGCCAGCTGAGACTCACATCCCTGATCTGTGCTCTTCTTGGATCAGTTCAATTTAATTTAACATGTAACCATAGCAACAAGGTGTAGCGTAGGAGTGGCGTTCTTCTCCAAGTCTGCTCTTGTTTTTGTTTTTAAGAGATGGCCGCCACATTAGTGCAAGAACAAAAGCCTTAATGGCCGCTTTAATTTTTCAGCACGATGGCTCCTTTGTGTTGCCCTAAAAGCTGCCCACCAGATGGAGAGTCAGAGAAAAAAACAAAACCGAGGGTAATTAATGCGCGTGCAGGAAGACTCAAGATGGTACGACCACATGACTCACCGCTGGAATTTGGTGTAAAGTTGCACCGGCACATCCTCCGCGTATCCAAAGCTCCCTCTCCATGGCCAATTATCAACCTCAGCCGAACTGCGAAGCCTTAAAGGACCCTGTGCTTCTGATGAATATTCATGCGACGTTCTGTTTGGAGAGGCCCCATTTAGACCGCATTAGCACTGGAGCATGCAAGGAGAAAATAATGATGCTCCGTGATGATAGAGATTTAAGTAAACAAATTCATCAAATGTAGCCCTCAGCTCGCTGCGCGGGCACTGAGGAGCTTGGGATGGCAGGATTTTTTTGTTTTCTCTTGTTTCCCCACTGGTTTTGCAGGAAATGACTTTCCCAGGCAAATCTCTTACAGAGGCAGCAGTTTTCTGTTTCTTTGATAAATGTGGGAGTTTGGTTCAATGATCCGCTTTACTTATGATAAGGCTGACATGACGCCTGTAATGTGTGAGGCATCAGATAAAAATAAAAGGTTTGCTCTAGGAGAACGAGTTTAATTCTTTCCTCTGGTGCAGCGCGTTGGGAAGAAGTAATTCAATTCAAAAACTCATCGATTTCTCTAGAGATGCTTCTGGATTCACAGAGTGATGTAGTTTAATTTTTACTATTATGGCTTACAGATTGGGCTGGGTGATTAATCAACAAGTAATCAATTAATTGCTTAATCACTTAATTTAATTATCGCTTAATTCGATTAATCGTTTAACCACTTCATTTGAATAATTGCTTAATTTGATTAACCGATTAAATTTGATTAATCAAATATTTGTTTTTTGAAGATAGAAGTTTTGGAATATCTGTACTTTTATTTTTATTTTTCAAATGCACCTCTTGGGTTTCCAAACTTGTTTGACAAGCTTCTATTTACTTCGACTTTGAATGCAAATCTAAGATTAAATATTGGGGCAAAACTAAGGTTGTTTATCTTTTTTTCAAATATGAGGATAAAGTCATAATATTAAAAAAATTCATTATAATATTCAGAGAAAGAAAGTCGTAATTTTTTTAGCTCCAACATCAAAAAATAAAACATTAAAATAAGGAATGTTGAGTATCTTGTGAAGTTCTACTTTAGCATGTTTTACAAATAATACTTAATATTTACTAGAAATACTTCACATTTCCAACAAATTATTATCAGTAGCCGAATGTTGAGACAATTTTACAAACAATTGTGACTATTTAGAAGAAAGAACCAACTGAAGTGCTCACAACAGGTTGTAATAACGTTTTTCTTTTAATTTTAACGTTTTTACAAAACGTGGCTTTTGATTGAAATAAAAGCCACTTTTTGTGGGAATCTGACATAAAAACTGTTTTGATGTCTGCAGTTAATTTTATGATATAGCAAAAATGTGAGTATTCTTAGTTTTAAAATTGCTGTATTTTCTTTTTTTTTTTAAATATGACTTACATTGAAACTGATAAAATGCATTTAGATTTGAATTTTCTTTTGTAAAATAGTCCAAAAAAAGTTCTTGTAATGATGTAGACGTCAACAAAGAGCCTCAGAATCAGCATAAATCATTTCATGACTCGTTTTGCCCTTAACTGTGATTCCTGAAAGAAAATAATAATAATAAAAAAAATAACAATGTTTAAAATTACAAACCAAAGAAATTAAATCTGAATATATGTTATTTTGCTAACTAAGTGAGATGTTTGTGAGATAGTTGGGAACAATATCAAATGGACACATGTACTTCCTGGACTTGCCAGCTCCAGCGTCTGAAGTTTCTTAGCCAAGAACATCAGGCTCTTAACCAGGTTGTGTCTACAGGAAGGATTAGCAACATCCCATAATTTCCCACTGAGTGGAAAACTGGAGATCCACCTATCAGGGATTTTATGGCCAGTTTCCAATCTAAAGCTGCATCCTGCCAACACGGCTTCCAGCCCATTGCAGTTCCTAAATGACTGTAGTTTTTTCTACTTTCTAGATTTATTTACGTTTCAACCATCTGATTATTGTGAAGTAAATCTAGGATTTTATATCTTTATACATAAATTGTGTATAAACTGTTGATGGTTTGTTGATTTGTTTAATTGACTTTTGAGAGAGGGGGTAAACTACAAGAACATTGGAAATTTTCCACTTTTAACAATTCAAACGTATTTCTCAATATTTCAGAATTTTTTCTAGCAAATGTTTGACTTTTCAAATTCTGAAATTTCCAAGTTGTTATCCGCAGAAAACAATATGAAAATTCAGAGATTAATCTCAAAATTAATCTAAAAATTTCAGGGGGTTTTTCTACTTAAAATTATGAAATTTCCAAGTATTTTCTTCAGAAATATTCTGAGATTAATCCAAATATTTTAGAATTTCTAGCAAATTTTCTACTTTTCAAATTCTGAAATTTCCAAGTTGTTTCCTCAGAAATTTTTTGAGAATAATCTGAAAATTTCTGAGCTTTTTCTAGCAAATATTTGACATTCAAAATTCTGAAACTTCCAATTTGATTCCTAGAAAATTTCAGTCTTTTCTAGCCAATTCTCAACTTTTAAAATTCTGAAATCTCCAAGTTGTTTCCTAGAAAATGGCTATTAATCTCAAAATGTAGAAATTCACTGCTCTTTCTGTTGTATCTTAACACGCCGTCTTTGCAGTGTGAAAGTGAACCTCGACAGCTGAAAACATAAAAAAACTTTTGCAATTTTGATCCCCAATCACACCGAATCTACCGGACCATCAGATGTCAAAGCGCCCTTACTTTTGTTTGATTTCTTTGCTAAATAATCACATCCCTCATGATTCTCAAACACTCAAATCTGCTTTGATTTTCACGAAAAGCTTCCCAATCAGCCTCGTCTTAAAAGTTGCGCTGCTGGAGATGAAACAAGCTCCTTTAACGCTCCGGTTCCAGCCAGACCTTCTCCCTTCATCGCAGTCCAAGGCTCATGGCCTTCCCTCCGCTGATCAAAAGAACATGTGTCATGGTGAGACTATCAAAGAATATGAGAAAGATAAATACGGCCTATGAAAAATGTCAGAATGAAATTAGGATAAATGTTACAGTAGGTTTCTCTGGTGCTGCTGACTACTACACACCATGAAATGTGGCTTACTAGAAGCCTAAAATGTTCAGTAATCACGTGGGAGAGGAAGCTGCTGCAAAGCAAACTGTTTCTTTAATGCAGGGCCTTTAATGATCCTGGTTTCACAAGCACTCAGTCGTACACTTCTGCCATTGCCCGTGTGGATATTAAAGTGATGTAGTGAGCACTCAAGCATGTAGTCCTCATATTTTAAAACAATACCTTTCTGCAGATGCTGTAAAGCTCCCAGGTTGTTGTGTTTGGCGTTTATGCAAGTGGAAACCTGTCGGCAAAATCAAAGAAGACAGTTTGGATGAGAAGATGGAGTATCTTCAAAAGATAAAACAAGAAATGATTGATGCCTGACCCCATTGATTCTGTCCAAGACGATGTGCTAGTCACGCTGACTCTCAGATGTGCTTCGTATTAACATTTTCAGCTTTTCTCATTTCTCAAAGGACAAAGCTTTGCTTTCATACTCGCTCTCCCATCTCCCTTTTAATTTGATATTCAGATTACAGCCGCTGCAGAAAGAGCCCCGTGTGACAGAACCTTGGCAGAATCTCGAGCTGTTTCAGGGGGAATACCGGCGAAAACATTGAAACTCAGTCATGTGGACTGAAGCTTGAGCGTTATATGAATGATATATTCTGACAGACTGAGATAATCAGGAGACAGATGAAAGAAAGCAGCCGATGACGGCGCAGATTCTTTCATCCACCTAACTCATGTTTGTGTGGCTTCAGGATTGATTCTGGGAGAAACTTCCTGGAAGATGGCAGAAGTGAAAGGAGAGAAGTTTGTTTTGGTAGCTAATCATAACTAGCCAGTTGTAATTTTCAAGTGAAAGCTTTGTTATATAGCAAAGTTTCTGTTTCTGTCTCATTCCTCATGAGTTCCAATCTCTGTTGTACCTTTCATGGCCTCTACAGATTTCTTCTGGTTTTACATATTTTGTCACATTTATCTGTGTTAGATTAAACTATCTCTGCCTTTTTAATGTGTTTCCACAGGATCTCAATCTGATCCAAGTCAGGACTTTGACTAGGAACCTCAAAAGCCTTCATTTTGTTTCAGGCATTACGATTATTGTTCTATTGCACAACCACTTTGCTAAAAAATAACATCAAAATCTTATTTCCAAAACAAAGGTGTTGCAGCCATCTTTTCCCCTGTAGTACGTTGATATTTACATCAGTTTTTGGGGAAAACAACCCAATTTGCTAAATAAGTTTAGTTAAATGTGCGTACCAAAAATAATACATTTAGTTTTAAATAAACAAATACAAAATGAATTCACTCTAAGCAGGTTTAAAAACTTGATCAATGTTAAATTAATTACGTAAAAGATCATTTGGTTTCGATGAACCGTATGTCTGACTGGAGGTGAATTTCTCCCCACCTTCAACAAGCTAAAATAACATTAGCTAAAATGCTAATAACATGTTGACTACCATTAAATCACAAATTGAAATCACTCAAAAAATGCAAACACTAACATTAGCAGGTTGACTAATGTTAACTTTGTATATGTGGTATTAAAACTGTTGTTTTGTAGCTAAAATTAACTAGAACGCTAATATTAGCATGAGTGCTGTCACTTGATATCTATTTTTACCAGCTTGTGTTTGGCACCATTATGGTTGCTAGGCAACTGGACCTATGCTGTGCTTGGCGTCAACTAAGCACTTTTCCACTGTCGAATGAACTGATATTAGCTTACTGCTAGCATACTAGCAGCAGCTTATAAGCTGTTTTTTTATTTTTCACATGCATCAATGCTTGTTTGGAAGTCATGTAAATAATTAACGGAACATCCTGATAAGGTAGTATCACTTTAAATAGGTGAACGCAGTTAAATTTTTTGTGAAGTCTTAGTAGCTGGTGTAGCAGTTCCCACTTTGAGTTGTTTAAATGCCACCAAATTAGTCTTTTTTTCCCTCAGTTTTAGTCTCTATCCTCCCAGCTGAACTCTGAGGCATGCAGTGAATCTTCACGTTGAACCTTGGCTCCATGGCATTAAGTGGTATTGCATCGATCAATGCGTCAAGCCCTATTGACATCAAAGGCATTAGGTTGCCTCCCCATTAGATGAGTGCTTTGCATTCTGCGCGCCCCCCAGCGCAGCAGCAGCAGTCTGCAAGGCGAGGCGCGGCTCGATGCATTCAGTTCAGGTGACAGCCCGGCAGTATAATCGGTCCAGTTTATTGATCATAGTGGGGATTCTCTGCAGATTATCTACTTGGGGGGAATCCAGGGTGAACTTGAAAGCAGAACGGAGTCATTGTTGTTGTTGTTGTTTTGATTTGAAGAGGAATGCATTTCCTAATCTTTCTCATTCTTGGTGGTTTTATGTTACACCCAGAGATATTTTTAGAGATGACCACTCACTGAATACTGAGGCTGTGGATTTTCTTGTTGTATCTTTGCATTACTTATCAATCAGAAACCTTTAATACACACAGCTAGAGTTGTAGTCCTAAAGGAAATCTGGACTACAAATATTAGTAAACATAGAGGTGAAGGAAACTGATTGTAAAACAATTTTCAATTTGCATTTAGCCTCAGAATTTCTTCATCTCGATTTTATTTAAATTGCATTATAAAATTTTGTGGCCATTTGGTTCATTTTCTTTGTTTTTTTTGCAGCTGATCCTTTTAAAACTGGAGGCAGAAAGCCTGATGAATGGCATAGATCATCCAGAATACAGAAAGCATGAAAAAGTGCAGGCAACTGCCTATAGATAGATAGGTAGGCTCAAAGATTTCAATTTAAAATGACTTTCATTCGGGATAGACTGTTATTTCTGGTTGGAAATGAGCAAAGAATGTCTCAAAATTATATTGAAGTATGATAAAATATTAATATCTATAATTCACGTGTGTTTCTTCGCTTCGCATTATTATGAATGGGTTGTTGAAAATTATGAATATTATTCTGAAAATATTTCTTATAATTATATTGGAGCTTTTATTTTATAATTGTTGACCAGTTTTCCATTTTATTTTGGGGAAAAAATGGATTTGCATTTTCTTGCTGCATGAATGCAGCCTCAGTCAGATATTTATTAAATCAGGACTTTGACTGGACTGTTCAAAACATTTATAAGAAACTTTTACTCTGAAGATTATTCAGGTGTATGTATAACTGGGGTCATCTTTGTTTATTTTGATGACATGACAAGTTTTGCTACACTTTTGGAAGTTGACATGTCTTATTAAGCAAACATCTTCTATTATTGCTCTAAAATTTAAAATTGGTTTCACATTTCACTGAGTACTGGTTGTGTTTTCTTGCTGTTTCACACACAATAACATCTAAATCTGTTCTTGTAACACTGTTGACTGATTTTGTTTATTTTGAGTTTTCCCTAAATATGCATGCTATGGAGACGTCACAAATACTGTGATGTTTTAATCTCACCTTTTGTGTTTTTCCAATATTAAATCTCAGAAACGTGGTGACATCAGAGCAGGTGTTGGGCTAAAATCATTGGTCCTGAGTTGTGGGTTGGCTCTCCAAACAGAAGAGAATTGCAGGAGAGTTGAAGTTGTTTCTGCTGATCGTTGGCTCCCCCTCCTCCTGCTCTTCCTCTCTCAGACGCTCTTTGTGCCGGGAGCAGCCACTGTGATGATGATTAATAAAAAATGTCTCATGAAAATTACATTATCTCAGGATTCATAATTAATATCAAAATATGACTACACAGCCTAAGTTTGTATTCGTTTCTACATGCTATAGATGTTTATGTGATCTTCCTCTTTGTGCTGTCATTTATTTTCCAGACAATTTGATGTTATTGCATCGTCTGAAGGTGTCCTCTTTGTGCTTCACCTCCTCTAACCTTTTGTCTCTTCAATCATTCTCTGCATAAAAATATGTTTCCTACAGACTTTAATTATCATATCTGAGATTTTGATTAAAATTTCCTATGCAATCACCAATACAAGAGGTAAGAAATAATCAGAAATCTTTCATAAAATGAGCTGGATGGTGAAACCCTGGTTCAGAACAATGACATCATGCTAATGTCAACTTTAAAACACCAGAGATTTATGATTGCTTTATAATATTTATGTACTTTGTAATTAAAATTAAAACTGATCAGTTTTTATAGAAAGTAACTTTGTTTTTTACAAGTAATTTGATGTTAAGTAGATGTATAAAGTATAAAGTAGCATGAAAAAGAGCAAGGATTAGTGGAAATTTTTCTGTCATAATTAGAGAGCACACACATTTTCAGTTTGAAAGCAACATTTAATGTCTTTTGTTCTCAAAACTTTAATACTTTTGCTTAAATTTTCAGTTTGAAAGCAGGACTTCATGTCTTTCTTCTCAAAACATGTAAATGCTTTTGCTAAAAACTCCTGCTCTCTTTCAAATATTCACTCTGCTCTCTCAAACCTTTCTCCTCGCGCTCAAAGCTTGTCTTTGCTCAGATCAAATCTCCGCTTGCAAATCTCTACTCACTTGCGAATCATTTTCTGCTCTCTCTTGGAACAAAAAAGTACCGTTGCCTGGCAGCCTGTCAGCCAATAGAATCCAAGTGTTGTACTGGGTGTGTTTGTTTCCTTCTAGTGGGTGTGCCTGTGTGGCTACTATCGATTAGATTAGGATAGATAGATAGATAGATAGATAGATAGATAGATAGATAGATAGATAGATAGATAGATAGATAGATAGATAGATAG
>CAEFZY010001682.1:0-16066 GCA_903066815.1 Brachyrhaphis roseni
ATTTTATTGGCGACGTACAGACAGGAGGAGCATGCTCCCATAGAATGGCAGCCAGTGCAGTTAGAGAGAGGTTGATCAATCCCAGGTGAGGTTCAGCTCACTGCTGACACACCAGCTTCGCCTCCGAGCATTTGAATGGGAAATTACGAAAATTCTGCGATTTTGAAGAAAAAAATAATCAAAATTGGAATTGGTTAAGCTAAATGAAAACTAAATACTTTATAGTACAAAACACAGGGTGAAAAAAGCAATATAATTTATCTTGTCATCATATTATTCTAACATGATGACTGCCCCCACCGCAGGTAATATATATATTAGCCTTTTTCTTTAAATAAGGTATTAGCTATTTCTCTTACTTATTAGCCATGTTTAGTATTTTGAATGGAGTAAGTCAATTACAGACAACATACTAGTGATAGCCCACATGCTACTGACAGTATTCATGCTAAAATTAGCATTTTGGATAATTTTAGCTTATGCACTAATTTTAACATACTGAATGGTTCAAGTCCATGTATGCCAAAATTTTTTTGCTAAGCTTAGCATTGATGCTAATTTTTAGCATCAGAACGCTGGGTCCAAACCGACGGGCACACTTTGGCAGGTCCCGGTTAAATTTCTTCAGGAATTTTCTAGTTAAACTTCCAAATTCTATTTCATAGAAAATTTTAATATATTATATTATATATACTGCCACAGACTGGCGACCTGTCCAGGGTGTACCCCGCCTCTCGCCCGGAACGCAGCTGGAGATAGGCACCAGCAACTCCCGACCCCATTAGGGACAAGGGAGAACAGAAAATGGATGGATGGATGGATGGATATTATATATAGCATAAAACTAATAAATAGGATTAAAAATAAATAAAACGAATCATTTGTTACAAACATAATATTGCATAAACAATTTTTGGGTAGACCGATGACTTAACAGTTTCTGGTGCACGGTCATTGACTTCCTTCATGAGGACAGTAGAACCAAGTTTATTTCTGAAGAAGCAAGCAGTTCTCAGAGACCTCGCCCAGCATAATGAAAAGTCAAGTGGAAAGGAAAAGTCATTTTTAGCCCTGCTGTGTCTTTTTCTACAACACTATTGTAGCTTTTCAACTTTGGATTAAATGCTAAGATGTAATATAACTGTCAGTTGTGATACAGTGGGAAATAACATGATCATAACACATTTCTGTATCCGTTTTTATCATTGTTCCAATGGGATATCTAACCTTGTGAGAAACCAAATTTTTGGTTTTCCATAAGCTCATAATCATCCATGTTTAAAAAAATAAACACGACCTCATACGCAATATAAATAAACCAATTATTAATCATATCCTAATTTATTGGGATATTATATTTAACACATTTAATTTTTTTGACATTCTATAGTTTTCTGTTATGTTCTACATTCATGTAAAAATTATTTTTAACCTACCCTTCCTCTTTTTGCTCAATTCAACTTACCCAATCACGAGCCACCAACTCCTCTGACGCTGATTGGCCGTCAACTAAGATCACGTGTCAGCTCTACGCAAATCTCTAAACTCATTTACACCCATTTTTGTTCGTTCTCTTGCTGTGGTGACTTAAGTTTACATACCGGCGTCGAGCTGCGCTCAGAAAACAGCGCAGTGACACAAACTATTCCCAGGAACTACCCAAGTCAAACTCAAAACCCGGCCCTGCCGAGCAATTCAAGATGGTTTTAGAAACAATTTCAAAGATAATAAAAGTGCAGCTTCCAGCCTACTTGAAGAAGCTGCCGCTGCCGGAGACTATCGGAGGTTTCGCGAGGTTAACAGGTAATTTACGGCAGCCGCGGTGGTTGCAACGTGAGGATGAACTCGTGAATTGTTCGGGGACAATTCACACTTAACACTGAGCTCTGATCAGTAGCCTGCACGGGCTTCACAACTTTACCAGCACATTGCTTACGCTGTGTCCAATAATGTGAGACCTTAAACAGCGCTTAGACAAATGCAGGAACAGTAGTGCATAATGTAGTTTATCTCACGAGTTACATAACTTCATCTCAGGGCTGAGGAACTTAAAGGCAGTTTCTGTTGGTAACGATGAAAAACTAACAGATGATCTGCAACGTAGAGACTTTGCTGCCCTGTTTTGGGTCTTTTGGTTTAAATTTCACTTTTGGCTAGCAGTAGTTGTTTCTGGGCTCATTAAAAAGAATAGATTTGATATCCTGTAAGAACATGATGACAGAGCAGGCTTGCAGGGTGTGCTGTTATGCATTATAAAATGAGGGAAAGATTTGACTATAAGTTTTGGAATTGTAAATTCATATCTCATTTCCATTTGACTGACTACGAACCCATTAAATTACACCAATGTATATCTCAATAAGTCCTTGTTTAAGCTATCTTGCATAACTTTTTACCTCGATTCTTGTTAAAAGTAGGGCTAAAATGAGGACATAACAGTTACTGTTAAATATAGAGACATATTTTTTGTCATCACCACACCACATGCTTTTTTCATTATCACTACAATCTCCCCACCACTGCGTCTAATCTATTTAGACAGTTTATTTTGACAGAGGACAGTAAAATCCTATTCAACTGACAAAATGTATTATGGATCATTAACTATTTTATTCTATCTATTGCAGCAAATTGGTACATTTTGACTGCAATATTAAATTTGCAATAGCAATTGCAATTTTCTGTAGTGTGTTCTTTAAACTTGGTATACTAAATAGAACGGAATTTTATGTGATAGGTAAACCTAGAGTTTAATGTAAAAAAAAAAAAAACCACACACACACACTGTGGTTTCAATATGTCATAATAATGCTTAGAACTATCCGTGACCTTCAGCATCTTGGACACAATCATTTCAGTCAGGACTCTGTGGACTCTATCCAACAGGCTGAATATATTATTGGCATGCAAATCAATAGACAGTAATACCCAGGCCTGGACAATTCATGGTGTTGAAAAATGCAAAAGGGAGGACATCAAACATAATGGTTTGCTGATGGAGTTACTAGATATTTAACAAAAAAAAAGGATCTTTAGAACCAGGACTATCTGCAGCTTTTAGTCAGATCTACAAGTACTAATCCTCCAAGCATCTATTCAAATAAGTAGAAATGGTAACAGAAACAAAAATAAAACAAGAAAAAAAGAGATATAAAAAGCTAAAAAAAAAAGGCAACTGTTTTCAGCTCTCTTTCAGCTGTTTTCACTACTCTTTTGTACAGCTCGCTTCTATTTGGCACACTGGTAAATAAATATTTATATCCTGTATAGCACTTCTGGACAGATGAAAACTACATTTCATTGCTTGTACTTGTGACAGTTAAATGACAATAAAGTTGAATTCTATTCTATTCTATTATTCTTGTGTCAGTATCAGCTGTTGTTCAGTGTAGCAAAGGCAAAAGTAGGTTTTGTCAAACTAACCCCCCAGTTTATCTACTTAGCTGGTTATTTGACCTACAGGTATTACATTTCAAGTCTTAGAAAAAATTAATTCACAGTGTTTCCTGTTCCACAAGTAATTAGCTGTTTTTACTTATTACTTAAGATCCATAGAAGCTGAAACTTTAATGCGTCACATAGATGCATTGGTTAAAAACATTTTTGAAATAGCCTCTGTTTGCATGCTAACACATCATATCCCCCTCTCTCTGCCCCAAACCTCAATGCTGTAATAGAACCTGTAGAATCATCTTTTTTGCAGATACATCTGGAGATCTTCCAGGGCATGTATCTATTAGTTATGCACAGCTATGGACTCCAATGTTTCAGATCGAGCAAGTTTTAATGTCAGACAGACATTACTTGTGTAAATACAAAAATCTGATTTTAAATGCTGATTTAATGGCCTGTTCTTCTTCTTTGAAAATGACACATTATTCCCTGATCTAAATAAATTCCAGAACAGATGAGAAACAGAGCCATTGATATGTATCACTTAGGAGAGGGTATAAAACCACTCAGTGAGCCACAGTAAGAGTCATTATTCTGATGTAACTGTGGTGAACCTTCCCAGAAGTGGCTGGCCAACCCAAACTCCTCCAAGTGCTTTTCGATGACTCATCCAACAGATTACAATAGATCCCAGAATGAGGTCTGAAACACTGCAGACCTCATTTGCTTCAGTCAAGGAGTTCAGGATTCAGCTAAAAGAAAGAGACGAGAACAGTTTCAGGGCCTTAATTGCTGTCATACTGCCACTGGGCAGCTGTGGCTGCAATAAAGCCATCAGTGTGTGAATGTGTGCATGAAAGGGTGAATGACTACATCTAAAATAATTAGGATACTGCATAAAGTGCAATATTTCTTGCCAGCTATCTCAGAAAGCGAAACAGCTATTTTATAGAGATTAATTACACATAATGTAAAATATTTCAAGCCTTTATTTTTATTTTTTTTGCAGTTTTAATTATTATGACATATAGGTTGCCCTGCGACAGACTGGGAACCTGTCCCAGGTGTACCTCGCCTCTCGCCCGGAACGTGAGCTGGAGATAGGCACTAGCACCCCTTCCCACGCCACTAGGGACAAGGATGTTAGAAAATGGGTGGATGGATGGATGGATGGATGGATGGATGGATGGATGGATGACTTATAGGTAAAGAAAACCCAAATTTTTGTGAATTAGAATGTCCTATTAGACTAATAAAAACTGATGTTATAGAAATAAATGTCAGACTTCTGAAAAGTACTTTAAGCCTCGCTTTGCATGAATTACTGCATCAATACATCATAGTATAGAGGCTGTCAGCTTGTGGAACTTTGTAAGTGTAACGGAAGTCCAGATTGCTTTGATAGCTATCTTCAGGCCAGCTGCCTTGCTGGGTCTGGTGCCTCTCATTTTCCTCCTGACAACAGCCCTTAGATTTTGTATGGGGTTCAGGTCAGGTGACTTTGATGGTCATTGAAAGGCTTTTGGTACCTTTGGCAGTGTGGGCAGGTTCCACGTCCTGCATGAAGCAAACATTTCCATGCAGCTTGTCAGCAGAGGGAAGCTTCAAATGATCTAATGCCCTATGCAGATGCCTGGATTGACTGAAAACACAGTGGACTAGAACCAGCAGGTGACATGGCACCTCAAGCCATCACTGACCGTGGAAACTTCACACTGGACTTGAAGCAGTGCTGATAGATTCTGGGCCTCTTCCTTCATCCTCTAGGATCTTGATTTCCAAATTAAATGCAGAATTTACATCATTTACCTGAAAACAAGACTGTGGATTAGGCCTGGGCAATAAATCAATAACAATATATATCACATTAGACAAAAGATCAACGTCAATAAAAAATACTTGGACATCCCAAGTTGTGTGCCTCATAACTGCTTCAAAATAGGTTTGACATGACCTATTTCAGATATTTATGAAATGCTTATATCGTGATAAGTTTTCAGCCATATTGCCTAACTGTACTCTGGAACCATTGTGCAGAAGTCCAGTTTTTTTCTCCTTAACCCATGGAAGATATTTCTAACATTGTCTCTGGTGAAAGAGTGTCTTGACACGGGGAACGCAGCATCTCTAACCCATGTTTAGTATTTTTTCTGTGTGGTGGCTCTTCTGGAATCGATTTTGCTTAACAATCTTCTCAAGGCTGGGGTTTTTCCTGTTGCTAGTGCGCCATTTCCTCCCACACTTCTTCCTTACACTCAACTTTATGTTAATATGCTTTGATACAGAACTCTGAACAACCAGCTTCTTCACCATGGACCTTTTGTGGCCTCTCTTGGTTGTGAAGAATGTTCATGACTGTTTTCTGGACATCTGTCGAGTTAGCAGTCTTCCCTGTGATGGTGTAGATTACTGACCTGGAGAGAGAAAGAGACTATTCAAAGGCTCAGGAAACCTTTGCAGGTGTTTTGAGTTAATTAGCTGATTAGGGTGTGACACCATGAGTTTAACAATATTGACCTTTTTCAAAGTAATTAGTTTTTTAAAGATTTGGAATATATCGCTATGTGTGAAGATTCTAGATAATATATAGTTTCACTTTCGAAGATAACTGGCAAGAAATATTGCACATTTACGCAATAATCTATTTTTGTCCAGATGTATTAGACTTGTAGCTCAGCAGCATGTGAATGGGTGTGTGACTGAATGCAGTGTAACTGCTTTGGGGTCTTATGGACTAGATAAAGTGCAATATGAGTACAAGCCATTTTAAATCACTGCTGACCAAAAAGAACAAAAGAACACCAAAGCTCAGATTCGTCAAAAAAAGTCTTGATGATACTCAATGGGCAAAAACCAGTGAAGAAATATTAGAAAGTTTTTGAACAGCTTTTCAGAAAGAAGACTATCATACTGGCCCTGCGACAGACTGGCAACCTGTCCAGGTGTACCCCGCCTCTCGCCCGAAACGTTCGTTGGAGATAGGCACCAGCACCTCTCCCAACCCCATTAGTGACAAGGGTGTACAGAAAATAGATGGATGGATGGACTATCATACTGACTTTTTTTAAGCTCTCCAGGAGATTATCCAGCCATCAGTTCATCATGACTCAAGCACTTAGCAGAACAGTGATCTAATTCGCACAAGTATGACGACCCCTGAATGGGTCAGTGGTAAAAAAAAAAAAAATACAGAAGGGAGGTTTTGCGGAGTCTGACTAGGCCACTTTAACTTGATTGAGTGGCTTTGCATTATCTTAAACAATCTGTTCATACTCAAATGTGATTAAGTTAAAAATAATTCTGCATAGAGACTGAACCAATATCCTACACAGAAATGTAAAGACTCTCAAACGATTGTAGTTGTTGCCCCTAAAAGTGGCACAACCAGTTGATATTAGGGGGCAGCTGAATTATTTATTGGGTAAGGCTGGTTTATATGTGTCTCCATTAATATTTGCAAGATGATCTGAGCCATTTGATTTAAAAAAAAAAAAAAGCAATCTCAAGGGGTAGATACTTTTTTACAGCTCTGTATAAGGTACACAGAGGCATAAAAACTGCATTTAGCATAAATTCCAGTTGTTCTCCAGCCTGAATGCTGACGTCAGTTTCTTATGTATGTCCACAGTGTCTGAGTGGCTCCGGTTGCTGCCTCTCCTTGGCATTTTGGCCCTGCTGGGCTACCTGACCATTCGTCCGTTCCTGCCTAAGAAGAAAAAGCAGAGAGACAGCCTGATCAACCTGAAGATCCAGAAAGAGAACCCCAAAGTGGTCAACGAGATAGACATTGAGGACTTGAACAGCGCAAATGTGTGTTACTGTCGATGCTGGCGCTCCAAAACTGTGAGTTGACGTCTTGGCTTTGACCGTAGAATCCTATAAAAGCTAACCTGCAGTGACAAGTGAGCCTGTGTTTTGTCGCGCATTCTGAAGTGATGAAAGTTAAAAAGCTGTTATTTTGCCATATTAAGACAGATATAGTATCATTAGGGGTTTATGCAACTTTCTGATTCACTAAAATAGTTATGTCCTGTTTTTAGTTTCCTGTTTGTGACAAGTCACACTTAAAGCACAACGAACTAACCGGGGACAACGTGGGACCTCTCATCCTCAAAAAGAAGATACTATAATTGACCACAGAAAGAAGTTTACGTCTGACTAGTTTGTACTTCATCTTTTCCTGGTATTTTGTTTTCCTTAGAAAATGCAGTCCATTGAATTTTTCTAGTTGGGGTAGTTTTGTGTGTTTTTATTTTTTTTTTAGTTAAGTTCTCATTGGTTTTCTAATTTACGGACATAATTGTTTATATATTACTTTAAAAGTGTTTGTCTCTATATGTCGGGATTAAATTCAATTTCACTGGGACCACTTTAATGGAACAACCCAAAGCGTTAACTTTATACCTTCTTATAATGTGACCTGGATCTTGAGGGCTGGTGTTTGTTCCACTCAGTATAATGGTTGTTTAAATGAAATACCCAATTTATTAGTCCAACTTGCATGTCACATTTTGCCTTGTATGCCTTCATTTTTGTTTCTAGATCATTTGCCAGCTTGAGTGCCAAATTGTTTTTACCACAACACTTTAGAGGTGTAATATATTTTCTGATAGATCAACATGTATGTTTGTAATGATGAATGTATGTATTCATAATGTATTGGATACTTACTGTAGATTCTTGTTGTTTTGTCCATAAACATTTATTTCTATGAATGTTGAGTTGAGTTCTGAAACCTCAACAGTGCTGTTGAGGTTTCAGAACTGCAACAAGACTTTTCTGTTTGAGTTGCTGTATTCACTGCATTTGGCTTCTTGGCAGAATACTTCCTGTAGTATGAAGCAAAAAATATTTTCACACTTAATGTTGGTTTTTACAATTAATTCTTTGTTCTTTATTTATAAATAACTTCATGTATGTTAATAGAACTGATCATGAGTAATTCAGTTGCTTAAGTTGGCAGAACCTCACCTTCTTTTTCAATACTTTGAAAATCTTCATGTAACTTAAGCTGAAAATTTAAGTGAATGTCCCTTTTAACTCAGTTTATCATGTCCTTGTTGTCTTTTATTTAATTTCATTCTAAAATTGCATGAAGTGTCTGTGCTGCAACAGTAAACATAATCAGCTTAGGCTGCTCTGGGAGTTTAATAAAACACAGAGTATGTGCTTCATGGGTTTGATGTTCACCATCAGTCAAAAGTTCAGATTTACATGGTATTTTCCACATTTTATGAAAATTAAAGCATTATGTGTTATGGTAATGGAATAAATAGAAAAGAATCATCTTGTCTTTAACTTGTCAAGTTACAGAACTTTGTATAATTGGCAATACAGACTCAGCTCTTTGTTATAACTAGTTTGCTTCAGCATTCTGGCTCTTGCTCCATTGCATTGGGGAGCAATGTATTACTTGCATTTCCAATTTAGAAGTCAGGATAATTTATTTTGGTTTTATTCCCAACCTGTTCTGCCTCTACAAAAACAGCTGGCAGGGTAATACATAAAGTAATTTTTCCCTAAGCTCTTAGGGTGGGGCTTTGACGAGAAGTTGTTGGACATTTCAACATATGTTCAGCAATAATTGGGAAGGTTTTAAGAGTGTTTTTCTTACAATGTACAAACTAAAACAAAACAATGCTCCAGGAGTTTTTCTAATGTGAATATATTTTAATTTTGAAAGAAAAGACACCTGTATGCATGCCTTTTTGGGACATAATGGATGAGCTTAAATTATAAAGCAGCTGTTTTAACTTATCAGGGTCAGAGATAAATTGATGTGAAAAAAATCTGAAAAATCAAAACAAATCTGCAGCTACACAGGATGTCAAATTAATAAAAGATTTAGCTATATTGTTTGGTGATATGTATAAATAAAAAACACAATTTTGTGAAATTGTGATTATTTATTGTTTGGTAAAAATCTAATACTGTAAATTCATCATAAATAGTGTCTTAATATGTAATCTTTTCATTTACATAATAAAAATGCAAACAAATTAAAAACAGCGCACTGCATATTTCTGTAGTAAAAACAAACACTTAACGGTCATGTAAAATTTGTTCATAATCTCTAAAAATATACACTCACATTAAAGTTCAGATAAACTTCAAAAGTTGATGTGGGATTTTATACCACAGTGCATGAGGTTGATTCTGTAGAGTTTAAGCAGCATTCTGTATACAGTGAACCCTCGTTTTTCACGGGGGTTGCGTTCCGAAAAGAACCCGTGATAGGCGAAATCCGTGAAGTAGTTACCTTTATTTTTTACAATTATTATACAGCATAATTAAATACTCCACATTGAAACCAAAGAACAAAACCTGTTTTCAGGCCCAAGCATTTTTTAAACAAATATAACGCTTTCTTACAAATAACTACAGTAAAATAATCATTTTAATCATCAATACGAAGTACAGTAGGATAAATTGTGACTCGCGTATTTCACTGTGCCTCTGACTGTGACGCTGCGGCCTGACTCCGCTCTCTAGTGTCTTTTTCTTCTGAAGCCTGTGGTGCAGGTGTGTTTTTTCGAAAGAAGAACATGGTTGTCGTTCGTTGTTGTTGCTCTTTTTTTTCTTCTGGGCAAAACCATTTACAAAAATTTGCCAAGCTGTATTACGTATATTTAAATACCGTAACGTTATTGGCGCACAGGTAGAGAAGAAGCGCAGACTGTTTGGCCAATCAGGACGCAGAATACAATGCACTGTGGAAAAAAACTGCACAAAAAGTCCGCGAAGCGGCGAGGCCGTGAAAGGTGAACCGCGATATAGCGAGGGTTCACTGTAGATCTAAATAAAGTGGGACATCAAGATCTCCTGAGTTGTAAACTAAATAAAAAATTATCCATACACACACTAATGACAAACATAAAAAAGCAGCACAAACATACAGCATTAAAATAAAAAGATTTAAAAATGTGGATTCTGGATGGCTTCCTCTAAAAATCCATTCAATCACATACCATCTCACCACTTTATAAAACACAAATCCTTATGTTAAGCTCTACCATTTCAGTTTAAGTACCGTTTATGGAAGTACGAAATAGAACCACTGGATACTTTGAATATAACAAAAACATTACCAATTTACAAAAATGTAAACTGTTTAATTGCCTCATGCTAATTACAGAATATCTAAATAAATGTTCAGTTCAAGCTCGACAGTACAGGAGCTCTGATGTAAAGTTCATAGAGCATGAATGCACACAGCAGGGCAAGGGAAATGTGTTTGGAGCTCAGTGCCTGGAAACCACCTGCTGCTATAAATACAGGCTGATTCCAACAGAGTTGAGCAACAAGAGAGCCACTCAGTGGCTAAAGAGCAGCTGAAGCAACTGACGTTCGAGGTCTCTATTAGATCAAGATGTCAGAGAGTACTCTCGAAGGTGACAGGAGCTTCGGTGTCATCTTCACTTCCTGCCGCGGTGCCTAGGGGATGAAAAAGGAGGGAGAGATGGTGGAGATTTTACAAGTAGTGCCTGGATGATGCTTACATTTTTCATCAAAAAAGTAGAAAAGGTAAAAACAAGCTTAACTAAAAGAAGCACTTTCAAGCTACTGACTTTTCAATATTACACTTGTGTTATACTAAACATTGAAAACTACATGGGATCTAATGATATGCAAATTCTTGCAAAGATATCGGAACGGTGAAATATGAAAAGCAGAGGACTTGTATTCACCACTGGAAGGTAGCTATGGGAAACTGGGTCACACAGGGTTGTCGAGTTGAGCTGAATTTTCAAATAACAGATTATACCCACCTAAGAAAAATGTTGATAAATTGGGTTTGACTCGCTCACCACAGGTGGGGGTCTTCGGTCTCTGCAGCATGCGAGGCCCCAAGATCCCGATAATCAAAGCCCCTACCGGGGCCGTAAGAAGGATGGCGAGCACGGCCACAGTCAGCACATCCATGCCGTACTTTATCTGCTCCTCGTTAGCCTTTGCTCTGGCCATGTCTAAAGCCGTGGAGCCTATTGCTGCCTGAGGAAGACCCAAAGACAAGCTGTGATTCGTCCCTTTACTCGCTGATAGCTTTCTACTGTCATTAAGTAATGATTGAAATGTAAACATGTCAGTGCATGTACTTTTAATTTGTTTTTCTATGACGCCTGCAGAAGCACACAACAAGAAAAAAGGCTTCTAAAGAAAAGTTTACTGACACTTCCCAGCACTGACTCACCTGCACTGTTGCTTTGGGCATCCATGCAAGAGCTATGAACACTTTTTCTTTTAAGTTGAAGCCCGCGTGTAACACACACACAAAAGTGAAGAGTACTCTAACTACCACAGCAATGAGTATGGAGGATATACCCAGACCTGTGAGGACATAAACAAGAGTTATAAAGGTACGGCACAGCACTGACACTTCTACTGAAGAATGCATACTTTAGGTTTGGTTAAGCCGAAGTTTTCCTGCCAGCTTTAATATTTTTTATATATTGTCATATTGTTACTGTAGACTTTAGTGTATTTCAATGGGATTCACAGTGTCAGTGAAATGATTCATGCTTTTCCTAATTTGTTTTCTTTTCACGACTAAAAATCCAAAAAGCCACTTGAGTCGACAATCAGTTTCAAGTCTTCTGGGGTATGTCGAAACCACCTGGGCAATTTTATTTAGGTCTGTACTTTGACTGGGCCACTCTAACACAATACTTTGAGGCACATCCTTACACTGTAGCTCTGGATGTATGTATGTCCTGCTTCCTCCCTGGTCTCAGGTGCTTTGCAGTTTCATGGACGTTTTCTTCAAGAATTGACCTTTATTTTGCTTCAGTTATATTTCCATCAACTCCGATCAGCTTCCTGGTCCCCCAAGGAATGTCTTTGGAACAAATATATTTTAGTGTTGTTCAGTATAATCTGCAGTGTTCCTCTCTCCCACAACATTTTGTAGGTAGGCTAAAATTCTGAATTTCTAATTTGACCAGAGCACCTCCCTTAGATTGTCTCCTGTGTCCTACATGGCTTCTGGAAAACCTCTGACACTATTTCAACATTGGCTTCTTTTACCATTTCACAAGCAAGGTGAGATTTGTGGAGGTCTCCTTTAAACAGATTCTCTGATGGTTTCCTGCACCTCTGGAGGAGGTGCAGGAAAGGCTTCTTGTTTGCTTCTGTAACTAAAGCTTTGCTTGTCTTGTTGGTTTAGTTGGACAATGTCCTACTTGGTCTGAAGTCATTCTATATTCTCTCCATAAACATTTAAATTATTTTCTAGCAAGATGCATAAACTGAGATACAGTTGGGCACAAATTAGATGAAATGGGCACAAATAGAAGTATGAACTAAGCCAGAGTCATTCTTTTCTCTTTGTAATACTATATATATATTCCTTATTCCACTTTACCATTATCTAATACTTTGTGTACATCATTATATGAAATTCAACAAAACGCACGGAAGTTTGTGGTTGTAATTTCACAAAATGCGAAAAAGTTCAGATAATATAGATATTTTCTGAGACACAGTTCAATGTTTCCTATTTAGTTTGCAAGAACCAGACACATTTTATGGAAGATCTAAAGAGACTAGCTGGAGGTAAATGACAGCAAGATAAAACACATGAAATGATTTTAGTACTTGCAGGACAGGTGAGAGTGCTCACATCTGTCATGTCTTGTTTGGATATGCAAATATATTTACATACATTCATACAGTCACATTTGAATTTTTCACAATGATGACACTGTTATTTTGAAGACTCTGGGGATCCATCTCACCAACTGTAAGTCCCTCCAGCTCATTGACTCGAATCTCAGCTCCTATCAGTCCGAACAGCAGAGGCTGAAACACGTCCCACGCGTAACTAATCACTTCCTCCACACGGGCCTTTTTGACAAACAGAAGACAGAAAATAGTATGTTTAGCATAGAGCAAAAGAAATGTGTAATAACTTGTACACTATATTGTTGATAATTAACATGTAAACTACACACTCCTGCTGTGGTAACATACTCTTCAAAATCTGGATGGTATCAAACTAAGAGTGGAAAAGAAGGATTAGTGCATGACTATGGCTTCCATGGTCTATTACCTTTTCTTTCCCCCAGCCAAGTCCAGCCAGGAAAGATAACACCAGGGTGCAGAGGCCCCCCGAGCCTGGAAACCCTGCCATGTTGCTACCGAACACAGCAAAGACAGACAGACCCAGCACCAAGAAGGAGCGCTTCATCACCAGGTGTTGCTACAGGAGAACGTAACTGATTAAGAAACAGACTAAAGAAATCGAATCAAGGAACATGAAAAGCTTCATTTATCACATGAGAGGTCAAAGTAGTAGGTAAGATTTACTCGTTCCTAATCAGTTGAATGTAATCACATAGACCAGATTTTTTAAAATTCTGAAGCATTAAGCAATATGAATATAAAGCGTAACTATTATAACATTATACATTTAGAGCCACTAAGGCGATTATGAAGTGCAGAGTTTAATTTACTGAGCTTTTGTTGACTCTTCACACTTTGCCTTCCACAGAATGTTAGGCAAGGATGATCTGAAAAAATTAAAGGGATAGTTCAAGATTTTTAAGTGTTGTTCTATTACTTTATGTTTTGGAAAAATCTAATTGAGTCTTTGTTCAGCATGAATCTTTGTTTGTTAATAAAAACAATTTTCTCAACATCAAATCGAAGCACCATATTGATGGGAACCTGCACAGCTAATAAGTTAAACTCTAGGTACATTTTAAAATGTATTTTAATTTGTCCATCATGTCTGTCCACTAACTGGACGACCATAAGGCAAGGCTGAGATCCTAAACATAGCACACATAAAACTTACATTTTATCTGATGTCACTAAAAGCCTGGATCTGCCACAGTTCTACACAGTAGCTGTGGCTAGCATGGTCAACTAAGAAGAAATACATTATAGTAAATATATTAAAATTAACCTTTATTTTAACAGCTATAATCATTTTTACTTTTATATTATTTTTATTTTTCTAATAGGTCATTAGTAATGCTTTGCATGTCCTATGTCGACTGTAGGAAGGTTAACCTTTTAACATATGCTAACTTTAGAAATCCTGAACTTTCCCTTTAAGAAAGGCAAAGCATTATAAGATTGCATACCTGGTCGACACTTGGAAAGTACTGAATAAGGAAGCCAAGGAGGACCCCAGCAACCATCCCTACTACAACCTCCAGGACGCCTCGCAGGAGATTATACAGAGTGGATCCTGAACAGAAAAGATTACAAGCAAATTAAGCAGCAAATTATTATGATTCATTAAATAAATGTTTGTTTTTTATATGCATATATACTTCATTGAAGTATTAATAATTTAAACAATATGAAGCCCTTCATAGAGAATTATAAATTGTGGCTGTTTTAAATAATACAAAAAAAGTTATTTTACATTGATAACATGGAAATACATAAAAATACAGTCAATCCTGGGGTATCCGATTGGCATTTACCTCATAAATTTAAAAGTTTCTAATTACTAATCAGAATAATCTGCACATTTACACCCTCTACTGTGCTGCTGATAAACTGCAAGCCAATTTTAATGTTATTTTCTCCCTCAGTGTGATTCTCATTATTGACCTTCCAGCTGCGTCTCCCCTGGAGACAATACAGGAGTTTTGTTTCAAAAAGCACAAGACTGAATTATTATACTCTGGAAACATAGGGTACCTTCTGCGAAGGCCATGCCCAAGCATGTGGTGAACCCTGTGATGGCGAGAATGTCATCAAAGCTTACAGCCGCCAACAGCAGGGTGGGGATGCCCTTTTCCACGCCGTATCCGTCCTTCTGCAGCCGAAGCATCGAGGGCACCACCACAGCCGGGGACACGGCGCTCAGAACAAAGCTGCAGGAAACATGGATTTATTTTACTGTTGCAAAAATGAAAGAAATTAATAATTTGTCTTTTCTGCACAGGAAGGTAATGAAAACAACTTAATTGGATACAAAAGAATAATTTTGCAGTAACTGAAGGAGACAGGCCACACAGTATGCTTTTATATCTTTAACATGACTGCAAAAAAACCTCTAAAAACTAGAATAGCAGAAACTTTCACATGGTCTAATGATAGCAGACAATACTATTTATTAATTCACAAGCAGGGGAACAGTTTATTAGTGATTGTAAAGTGCAGTGCCTTGAAAAAGTATCTATACTCGTCTTTTTCTACTAAATAAACTCAGTGAAGTGTGAGGAAGTTTGTGGTTGAAAATCAATTCAAAGTTTAAATAATTCCATTGGTTGAACTGGATTTTATTTAATGGTATCAGACAAAACAGGGTTGAATACAAATCCACAGCACACTTTTGAAGCCAGGATTTCTAGTCATATGACACAATAACTCAATCAAATGCGAAAACACGGTGTATTGCAGAAAACTAACGCTGTACATCACCCTGAACTCACCATCCCCTAGTTATAAAACTGGTGGTGCCAGGATCATGGTGAGTGAATGACGTTCTTCAATGGCAGCTAGTCAGAGTTGATCAAAAATGGAGGTAAATACAGTATAAGGCACTCACTACTTTTGCAAGGCACTGTATTTCAGATTTACTTACAACTTTTGACAAGTAAATATGTCAAAGTTGACAGATTTACTGTCAACTTTCCTCTTGTCTTGCAACACAATGTAGAAAAAAAACTATATACAGTATATATATATATATATATATATATATATATATATA
>CAEFZY010001684.1:0-18079 GCA_903066815.1 Brachyrhaphis roseni
TATGGCTTGTGTGTAAATGTCTCTACAAAAATGTTTCACAATTTTTTTTAAAAAAAATATATAAAGAAATATATATATATATATATATATATATATATATATATATATATATATATAATTTAGTTTTTATCAAAAAACCTGTTGCACCTGAAGTAAAATAAACTAGTTCATCTGCAGCTCCTTAACTCAGAGATTATCGCTTCCCTGCAAACTCTCCCCCGGTTGAGCTGCAGAGGCTGCTGGTGTGATGTCCGTCTATAATCCACCTGCCTGTTATTACAGCACCAATGAGCGTGTCCTTATCCCACCTCTGGACAAATGATAATTTCACGCTCCGTAAATAATTCCTGTCTTGATTTGCGCTGGTTTCATTGTCACCCTTTGTGACATTAGTTTGATTTCTAACTATCAAAGTTGCCATGGACTGTAAGCGAGAAAAGGAGCAGGGTGAGTTTCACTGATAGCTTGTTGCTACGTTACTGTGTTAGCCTCTAGCAGCCTGTGCTAACTGTAGCTAACTGTGTCCAGAGAAAAAATGAAGCTAACAACGCGTCTGTGGTTGTTATTCTTCCTGTTGCTTCGTCATCTCTAGAGAAAAAAATAAACATGAGCTCTACTACTATTTTATTTTACACACCCACTCTCTTTTTATATGTTGAATGATTATCATAATTTTTCCTAGCTGCCATAGGAACGACACTCACTGTTAGCACAAATGTAGCTAACATTATTTAACGCTGCTGCTTGATGAACGTAAAGAAAGTTCACATTTCTCATGTATTTCTTCTCAAAGATAAGACATAATTGGTGCTCCTATTTTTTCACCAATATTGTTTTTCTACTTTTATTTCCTCTTGTTTACAATTCAGTAAGCTAAATTCAAAAAATAAAATTAAATAAAATAACGGACTGGTATTTGCATATAAAAAGACACCATCCTCATTATCTATGGTTCAGTGAGTGAGGAGAATTCATGTGTAGGACTCACAGTGCCTTAAGCACAGTAAAGCAAACATAGCTCCCTCAGCTGTTACTCATGCATGCTAGTGGGATTACAACATTACACAACAGTGAACACATCAGCACATCTGTCTGTTACGACCCTGTCCTTTGGAGCTATCAGTAAAAATGCTCTGTGTGCTGTCAGGAAAAAAAATAGATTAATATGCTGCTTCTATTTAAAGTTTCTTTTTCCCCTCGCCGTTAACAGAACAAACAGTGCTTCCAGCTTTTTCTTTTGCATCGCTGAGTCACAAATTATAGGGTCTGTAGCTGTACAGCATATTTAAGGATAGAAAGTGAATGTGCTTTGTTTTGTACGGTCTTGTCACTCTGGTTCCCTCAGATGCAGAGTGTGAGAAGATAACCGCTGTGCTGCTGAAGTCACGAACAGGAGAATTTGATTTGGAATCCATTCTGTTTCTGAAACTCAGAGTTCTTGGTAAGGATTAGTGCACGTTTTTAATGTTTATGTTCATTCAGTTACTATAAAAAATTGCTTTTTGTCTTTAAGGTATATATGACCTTGGATGCATTGGGGAATGTGTAAATTTGGAGAGGCTGGACCTATTTGGGAACAGTGTCACAAATCTAGGACCTCTATCATCTCTTCGTCTTCTTTCTGTGCTTAATTTGTCTTCTAACAGAATCTCTAATATAGGTAAGGCAAATAGGCTTTATTTTGGTTTTTTTGGGAGGGGGGTTTTCAGAATGACATTGTGTAAAATTTATTTTTGTTCTCTGTTTTTGGTTGTTTTCCCAGAGCCACTTCGTAGTTGTGAAAATTTACAAACTTTAAATTTAGCTGGTAATGTCATATCCAGGTATGTTACAAATTGACATGCTAATAGTATTGTAAAACAATATTTTAATATTCTATAACTATAAATCAAAATTCTTCATTTTGAATTGCTGGTTAATGTCACTGATTATAAATTGGATAAAGTTTTTCTGCCATTGTTCTAGTTTTAGAAAGTATGCAAATAAACTAGGTTTTATTTCAACTCATTTGATAAATGCTGAAACCTTTTCATTATAATATTTAGATTTTGTCACTTATTAATTAAGGTCTATGCTGAATTAGATAAAAAACAAACTTACTTCTAATGTGCTGTTTTTCGACAGCACAGAGAGCCTACATTGCCTTGTTTCTCTGAAAAAGCTAGAAAGCATACGTCTGAGAGACAACACTTACAATTACAGTAACCCAGGTAACTTATGAGAAATTTATCTATAATTCCAGTAAATGGAAGATGGTGATTAATGTTCGTTATGTTGCTGCTTTGGGTTTGTCAGTGTGCAGGAGCGCATCATACAGAGCTCTTGTACTCGAGATGTTCCCGAACATCAAGGTTCTGGATGGTAAGATTTATTTTTCTGTGATTCTTTATCTTGGCAGTATTATTAGTCCTGAAGACATTGCTTTGTTTTGGCTGAATATGCTTATATTATCTGTTTTAAATTACAGGAGAGAGAGTTGTTGGACGAGGAAGTGAATTGTACCAGTTATGCAAAGACATTGATGAGACCATAAAAGGTATTATGTTTTTGTTTGCGGCAAATACACTTCTATTCAATGACCAACAACAGTCTTACATGGATGTATGTTTAATGCAATGTTTTTGTAAAGTATTATTGAACTGTTAATTTTTCTCTAAATGATCAGCTGGTTCATACAAGAATGGGCAGCTCATTGAACATCCCGATTGCAAGCCATGGGTAGAAGATGGTTACTGGGAGATAAAGCGATCAAACAATGCCATTATTGAAGAAGCCTACAAACAGTTCAACGGTGAGGTTCACTGTGTTTGTTTTTATATTATTTATACTGATATTACAAGTGCGCCTGAGTAGATTAGATGAGCATCAAAAGTTTATCCAAAAATATTTACAATTGTGTATATAATGAATCTCCTTTTGAGTTTCACTTTTAAAAATAAATACGTAACAGTATTGAACTAACTTCACATTATCAGTCTAATGAATTAATGTCACCTGTTCATGCAAATGTCTTTTTTCCCTCCAGATGTTCTTCATGAATGCAGACTCTTGAACAACAGAGCCACTCATGTGATTTCCCAGACTGAGAGATCAATGAGCTTGAAGAAGCAGACAAAGCAATACGCCATCTGAATTGGGCTATTTTGTACAAACCTTTTATGTAACTTCCAGCCGCCTTTTTTGCTTTGTAATGATGCACTATGACAGATGTACTGTAGCTTTTTTCAAACAACCATGCTATATCCAAATGCTTTTTAAATATCATTGCCGGACACACGTGCTCTGTGCCTCAGTGTGTGAACTTCGCTGTTACTTTACTCATCCTATGCATTGGTTGACAGAATAAATATGGAGGCAGTTTGAAAACCTTGACCCATACTGATGCCCCTCAGCTTGGCTCATTGATGTCTTAACTTGCACAATGTGCATTTTGTACAATGCTGTAGCCTGAAGTAATGCTGATCGCTATGCTGCTCATTAGAATTTGTATTGGTCTTTGCTTACAGGGTGTCCTTAATTTTATGTTAATTTAAAGAGTAAATGTAAAAACATAGTAAATATGTTTTTGTTGTGCATATGCAAAGATTGACTGATTGATTGTTGGCTCTTTCTACATGTTTTTGTTTTTTTTTATTATAGGGTTTCTCTGTGCAACCAACTTGCTGAAAATACATTATTTATAAGCCTGTCAATGTGTATTTAATTCTGACATTATTTAGAATAAATTCAGATAAGATGCATACCTATATCACCCACTTTACGTTCAGAGCAAAATATGTATATTGTGATGAAATTGTTAAAACAAATATGATCTTTGTAAGTCATAAGGCAGTCCTTCAAATAATGCCATGCTGCCACCTGCTGGTGATTGTCCAATACACTTATAAATAACCTAACACCGACATTAGACATATTTGGTCATATTTGATATTTATAATAGAAAAGTTGACATTTAGTTTACTGCTTTTCCTTGTTGAAGAAAGTAATTATTTTAACCACTATATACAGGTACAGTAATCGGTTTGTATTTTAGCAAATTTTGTTTATTTTGAAAGCCGGAAGTTTGCGTTACGTCTTTTCCAGCTTGACACTGCCGCCGCCGCCGCTCCTCAGAGCTCGACCTCGTCTACCTCACGATCGCAGGAAACATGTGGAGGTCAACGGTATGCATCCATAAAATTTACCTCACTTTGTCATATGCGATTCACTAAATCTTTTATGCTTTGTGTCAGATTTTTGTATACTGCTTTCAAGCTGAAAAAGGAAGATAAAGCGACGAGGATGATTATGCTTATTAAAAATGAGCTACAGCTTTATGGTTACTATAGTAAATAGAATCTTGCTAGTTTTACCTATGTAGCTCACTGACTAACTCCATGGTTTATCCGCTCTTCTGCAGATCATTTTGGGAGCTGTTTCTGTTGAAGATAATTTTCTTGTTAGACCTAACATATAACATAGCAACACATGTCTACTGTACAGATTATTCATCTGCTCACAAAGTTTGGTTTTTATATCAATGACAAGGACAAAATCAAATCACAGCAAGTAAGTTTAGCTACTTGACTATGGAATGCTAACTGTCCTTGCTGTTGCAGTTACATCACAGCAATCAAAGTTTTTGCAGTTGTCACATGTCACTTATAGTGTGGTCTGGGGTCTAAAGCCCATTTTTATGGTGGCCAAAACAAATTGCTAAATGTCATCTCTTCCTCGACAGAACTGTAAACATGCAATATTTCAAGCCAAAACAAAGAGTGTAAAGTGTTTCGTTGTGATGTTGAAAATAAGTTGACACCAACAAATTGTCAGCAATATTTGCAGCAACTAAATCATAATATAGTCATAATGTCATGAACACTACTGTCAAGTAAATTCTCTTCTTATTGGCCAGAAGACTAAAAATAAACATTTATCCTCACATTGAATTGGAAGTAATTTACACTCACTAGGCAACTTATTAGATACTCCTGTTTAATTATGTATGAACTGAAATTTCAAATAAACCAGTTATGTGGCAGCATTTGCAACAAACAAAACCTTGAAGAAGATGGACTACAGACACAGTGTACCGCTCAGAGGCTACACTTATCACAGGCTCACCAGAATGGGACATAAATGTGTCTCAGCTCAATTTATCTCAAATTGTCTTCTGAACATGTCAATGAAATCATTGTTCTCCAACGGCATTCACAGTAACCATATCTCAGTTAAATAACACCTTAGGGCTAAATATTGGCTGAATATTTTCAGCCAATATTTGATGCTATCAGGTCAATATGGACCAAAAAACCAGAGGAATGTTCCTGTCCACTTGTATTTTTTGCGATGAAGGATTGGCAAAAATACAATCCTCCATGGTATGTCCTTCAAAACATGTTTTGAAGGACATACCATGTCTTGAAGGACATAACATCAAAACTCCTTGATGTTTTGATGGCCAAAACATAAAAACATGTTAGTTTGTACAAACATGTTAGTAATTCACAATGTGACCGAACTCAGTATGAAAAAAGTTGTCTGTAATAAAGAGGACAGTGAATTTCTACACCAATAAACAAGTGAGGAGCATGGCACACTTAAATTGGAGGGTGGCTGGATTAACATTCTTGTCTTGCACAAGTCTTTTCTGGAGTTTGATCCTCTAGTTGTTTAACCATAGTCTGTCATCACAGCAAAAGAGATGCACTGATTCTGCAGTACTGTGGAAGTCTTTTCGGGGATGTTAATGGTATTCTTTCACATAATATTCCTGCTTTTGATTTCTGTTTTTGTTTTTTTTCTTTTGATGATGCTGGTGAGGGTTGATATCTTTTTGATTGCTACAAAGGCCATTGCTGAAGATTTACCATGAATTATTGAAGGGGGTTTCTTGTTCTAAGTGTTTGGATTTTTTTCCTTGAAGTTCTCTTTGCAGAACGTCAAGGAAAAAGTTCTGCAAAGAGAACTTTTGAGTGTCATCCATTGAGCTTCACATTACTAAAGTGGTGTTTCCGAAATTGCAGGCATCACGTGTAGTTGCTGCTTTGAAGAATGAGCTTCTACAATCCAGGAGTTTCATCCGTGGAGTATTTACATTTTTTAAAATTTTTTATTTACTTTAAATTACTACAATAATTTTTTTGCTTGTTTGTTTTAATGTTTAAGACATATGGGTGAACACAATCTTTATTTTGGTCTTTGTCTCTCTTTTTCCACACAGATGAAAACTGTTACATTAATCCCCGGTGATGGCATCGGTCCAGAGATCTCTGCGGCTGTCATGAAGATATTTGTAACAGCTGAAGTTGGTTATTTAAATTTTTTTTCTACTGTCAATCAGTTTTTTCTACTGTTTTTTGACAGACAGGATCATTGTGAGAAATATAGTTTTTTTTTTTTTTTTAAATGCTGCTCAATATGTATGATATGCATCATCTAAGAAGATAGTGTTGTGCTTGTTGTTTGCGTATGTTCTAAACTAGGTTCCCATTGAGTGGGAAGAAAGAAATGTCACAGCTATACAGGGACCAGGTGGAAAGTGGATGATCCCTCAGGATGCTAAAGAATCTATAGATAAAACAAAACTCGGCCTGAAAGGTAACCTAAACCCTTTTTGCGACAAAGCCGAGTTTTCTACACATTTTCCTATATAAAAAAGATTGCTCTACTGTATTCAATTTCAGACTTTTGTTGAAAAGTGAATTTTAAATAATACGTTTATTTGGCGGATATTTTTCCACTATTTCTATCTGCAGGTCCTTTGAAAACACCAATAGGAGCAGGTCATCCCTCCATGAACCTGCTTCTGAGAAAGACGTTTGACCTCTATGCTAATGTGCGCCCCTGCGTGTCCATTGAGGGTTATGACACGCCTTATACTGATGTGAACCTGGTTACCATCAGGGAAAACACTGAGGGAGAGTATAGTGGGATTGAACATGTGGTAAAACTCTTCATCCACTTTTTTGATCAAAGCTATGTTATTTTATATTAAAACAACACAACTCACTGTTATCTTTACTTACAATAATTTACTATTGAGTTTCATTAGGCGTTAGTCATGTTCATTTTTAATGATGCACCTCTACTTTCAGATTGTTGATGGAGTTGTGCAAAGTATTAAGCTCATCACGGAACAAGCCAGCCAGCGCATTGCAGAGTATGCTTTTGAATATGCAAAAAACAATCAGAGGTCCAGTGTTACTGCTGTTCACAAGGCTAATATCATGTATGTTACATTTCCCTACAGATGCCATCAAAGCTTGTCATGCTAAATATGCTAAATGACTGTCCAATGTTTGCTCATCTTTTCAGGCGAATGTCGGATGGACTTTTCCTGCGAAAGTGCAGAGAGGCCGCAGAGAAGCACAAAGATATAAAATTCACAGAGATGTACTTGGATACTGTGTGCCTTAACGTAAGTTCCAGCAGCTTCTACTAGGAATCAAATGAGTTTGACTTGCTTTATTTAGGCCTTAGCTTGTATGAGATACTCACTGTGTAGAGTGTTACAGTATTGTGATATTTATAGCAACATTTTTACATTATCTAATTGATTTAATTTAAAACAGAAAAGTAATAGATATTTCTAACATAGATGACAATGGTATTAAATGAATACCAGTAGCTATCCTTTAAATATGCTTATTGTGGAGAATATTAGTCTTTTTACTGTAGTTTTAAAAGATACAATGACAGGTGGCATTCTTTCACTCCTTTTAAATAAATTATAAAGTAGTAGCCTTTCAGCCAGCTGACCTGCAGTGCCTAGCAGCATGATGAGGGGAGGATGTTCCATCCAGACTGCAAAAATCCCAGTCACTCCAGCAGTGTCTCTTGTATCTTATTAAAAGTTCTTAAAACTGTAGAAACAGCATGATGAAGACATTTTTGTGGTTCTGAAATTATAACTTTGTTGGACATTGATAGTGGTAACCAGCCTATGTAGAGCCATTTTTAGTCATTTTATGTTGCACATAAAATGACTAAAAATGGCTCTACATAGGCCATACATGTTGCAACGTATTACCACAAGAGGGAGTAATAACTCTATGTGTCACATAAATTTAAGGGATTATACAAACTTCAAATAGAGACAAAGACTGCATGGACTTTGTCGAAATAAGATAAATAAGTGATACATCATTTTACTACAAGGAAATGGTTAAAGGATACTTACTTTGCATGTGTCAGAACAGCTGTCAACTCATCACCTGTTTTGGACGGGCTTTGATTGGCAACATTTGATTTCCATACAATCCATGCATGTTTCTGTGGCATTCTTGACATCTGCAATTAAAGGCAACATTGTCAAAATACTCCTACAGATGGTCCAGGATCCCTCGCAGTTTGATGTCCTGGTGATGCCAAATTTGTACGGAGACATCTTGAGGTAATTATATAGTAAATACGTAATAAGTTCTTCCTTTAAAGTTTTACAAATCAGGAAAAATTAAAACTTAAGAGTCCGGTCAGAAAATATGGTGATATTTGTTGACTGAACCAGAAGTCATAACTAGAAAATAATTACAAGTGGCAAAAAGTAAATCTGATCAGAATATAACAGAACCAAATCTACATTTGTTGTTTTTTTTATTCATTGCAGTGATCTCTGTGCTGGATTAATCGGAGGTTTGGGAGTGACCCCAAGTGGAAACATTGGTGCCCATGGGGTGGCCATATTTGAGTCGGTATGTTGTTTTATATTTTATTACACATATTTTTAACTAACATAATTAAAATCAGATAATCAGAAATAATTAGAAAAAAATCCAACTGCTGAACTAAATTTAGCTCAGGACAGTAAGATTTGCTTCCATTTAAAAAAAAAAATAACATCAACCATGGTAGTTGACTGTTGTTTTTTCTTTCCTCTGGCCAGGTTCATGGAACTGCTCCAGATATCGCAGGAAAAGATCTTGCGAACCCCACTGCCCTGCTGCTCAGTGCCATCATGATGCTGCGCCACATGGGCTTACATAGCCACGCCCAGAAAATTGAAACTGCCTGTTTTAACACCATTCAGGACAAAAGGGTAATTCACTTTTAAAGACAACTCACTGTGGGTGTATTAATAATGTGATGCTCCTTCTAAAGTTTTTCATAATTTTCTTCAAGGTTCTAACCAAAGACTTGGGAGGAAACTCCAAGTGCTCAGAGTTCACAGAAGCAATTTGTCAAAGAGTTCGGGACATGAAGTAAAAGAAGCTTGTGAGGCTTCTCATAATCTGTCAGTATAGTATCACGTTGCACTGTGTGACTCCATGTTAAAACTTTTACCCAGCACATGTGTTTAAAATTCTGGTTCTTATGAACTTGAATGTTTAGATTGCAGCACCTTACAAAGAATTGAATTAACCACATCATCAAGAACATCTGTATATATGACATGCTAAATAAGATTTTTGATGATGATTGTACACTAATCTTTAATGTGTTTAAAACTCTCTTTAAAATAAGCGGGACAGTCATCATAAGCATGTCATAAGTCTTCCATTATGGTGCCCAGAGATTATGCACTTGATACTAGTGGGGAAAAAACATGCTTCCTTATGCACAAAACCTTATCATTTTGCACGTGGTATGTTTTTAAACCACTAGGTGTGGTTATTCCAAATTGTATGAATGTATAGAGCACAAGTACAACAGAAATTTGAAACTTTAACCTGTTTTTATTTCTATCTAGTTTGCTATTAAAGTTACTTGACACAATTTTCATATATCCAATTTTGGTCTGAGACTATTTTTAAAGACAGCTTCTTATGTTTAAAGGTATTCATTGTGATAACTAAACTTTTCTAATGTTTAAAGGCATTATAAAGTGTGTATGTACAAAAAAGGGAAAAAATTAAAAAGTTCTAATTTTAGGGTTACATTCTTTAAGGGAAATGAGAGTTTGATTAAATTCAGAATGAGCACTGAAATCACACAATTTGTAATCGCTTTAGAAACATAACACTGGATGTAAAAGTGGAATAGTTGTGTAATAGCTTGCTGTCTAAGTTTCGTTATAAAAATGGACAAATTACATAGACTAGCCATATTCTAAAACCATATTTCATATTGTCCATTTTTATCTTTTGTGTCCCTTCCTTTGTTCAGCTCTTTTAGTTATGTTCTTGTTTGAAAAATGCAATTTAAATAAAGTTGAATTAATTACATGTTTAACTACATTAGTTCTTGATGTACAGTTCAAAATTACACTTGTTTGAAAATGTCTTATGAAAGTATGAGTACAAAGATAGGAAGTTCAAGACCATTTTGACAGACATTAAGAAAATTTGTCTCTTTACAATAAAAAAATAAAACATTTGAATGATTAAGGCCTGAAATACTAATTAGTGTCTTTTTTGATCAGATTTTGTAAGTAATTTTGAATACTGGGTTCTAAGTTCTTATATTGTCTTACAATGTTAATAAATAATATTTATATTAAAATGTGCCTGTTTGAATATAGCTCTCTCCAAAGTTTGCTCTCTATTCACCCTAAACTATTTTGCATGTTGCTCTTCACCCACTGCCCTTTTGATGCAGACAGGAATCGTGAAGACATTTGAGAAGGTAACTTAAAATAGCCCCCAAGGAGTGCTAACAGCTAAACTTCACATTATGTTCACAGTCATGAAGAGCTCCATACATAAGCTTGATGCAAATCAGATTGTTAATTCGGTGAAATCTGGACCTCTATTTTGTCATAATGCATCCAATCAAGAAGAAACTCTCTGTGGCTGCATTGAAAAGCTTTTGCACTTTTGCTAAAACACATTTCCACTTTTCCCATTCATTTCTCCCAGCAATGCATGCTGGTTCCTATAATAATCTTTGCAACTTTGATATAAATTATTACATGCTGGAAGCCCTGCTGGGTTTATGTCCTATACACAGAACACAGGTTAAATCTGAAAAACGCAGTCCTTTCCACAAAAGAAAAATTATGCAGATGTCTACAAAAAGCGTAGTCTGGTATTATTTCAGAAAAAGAGGACGTCTGGTCACACTCAACTCATGAGCTGCAAGGATCAAGCTGATTCTTTAAGGTTTGCACAGCCAAGAGTTGAAAATAATCTTGTAGTAGCTCCAACAGCTGTCTTTGCTCTTTTCATTTTTTCCAAGGACCATCAGTACTTCGCTCAAGTGTGAGCTAACCAGCCGAGTCACTTTAGTTACACCTGCATATCTCAGATACTATCTGTCTGAGTGGCAGCAGTCGTTAGTTAACAGTATTCAGAGGACATCTTGTACCTTGTGATGTTCCAGCAGGACTCCCAATGTAACAGAGCAAATAAATCATAATCATAATAATTCCAGCAATAAAAACATGTGGGTACATCTAACAGATTTCTTGAAATCTAAATCTGGCAGAGTGGTAATTTTGGGAAACATTTCCAATGCACTCAGTGAAATAAATGCAGTGATTGTTTTAGCTATTGATTATATAAAGCATGAGGCAAATACTTTTAAAATACTATAACCTTTCTTTCAGAAGGTTCCAGAAAGAAAAAAAAGGTCAAGTAAACTTGAGTACTTTTACAACAATGTAAAAAGTCTCCTCTTAAGAAGCAATAAATATTTTTGGAGTAAACGACAGCAGAAATATGTCTGACTGTTTTGATTAGATTACTGAGGAAATCAGCATTGTCTGTGTTACAATGATGAGTGTGCAAGATCGGTTCGAAGCTTGAAGACAAACAACCTTAACATTTTTCTAAAACAGTTCTGTTTAACTGTTGTTGCTGGATTTGATCTTTATGTAACAGCAACACTATCCCCCTATTCCCCTCTCTCGGAGCGGTGTTGCATAATATTCTTTGAAAGACCTTCACCTATTGCCCCGTATTTGAAGACAGGAATTAGGTCAAGTCATTCGAGAAGCCGGTTTGGGAGCGCCACCCCTCTTTAACGCGCCATTTTCTCCCCCGTTCTGGTATTTTCTAGACTCTCTGCGTAAGTCTACGACACATCCGGGTGGCGCTGCTCGGAGCTCTCCAGAAACTTCTGCACAGCGGTTCTGCTATAAGAAGGATCCGTGTCCTCCTTGTCCAGTGTCAGTTAAACAGCTCTTCGTCAGGGTGAGACAGAGAAAATACAGCAAGTAAGTGGGATACTTTTTATTGTTACACTGATCTTTATAAAGCTATGTAGCGGCTACATTAAGGGAGTTTAATTAAGCTCAGTGGTAATTGTAAGCTGGTGTTTTTAGTTTCATTTAACCAACCTTTAACGTCAAGTTTAATGTGCAATCTGGTTAGTTCATTTTTGTGTATTAACACTGAAAGAGGAAATTCCATTTTAAATATTGTCTTTATAAGAGGATACGTTCACAACTTTGTTCTAATTTCTTTTAACATTTTTTTGTTTTTATTCCAAGCCGGGTAATACAACGGAATTAAATAGAAGCTATTTTATTTATTTATTTTTACAGTAGAGTCACCATGGTGCACGAAACTGGTTACTACGATCTCTTGGGGGTCAGCCCAAAAGCCCCGACGGACGAAATTAAAAAAGCCTACAGAAAACTAGCACTGAAATACCACCCGGACAAGAATCCAAATGAAGGCGAAAAGGTAAGAGAGAAATGTAGAGATTACTCTAATGTGTGGAAATGTTCAGTTAGTGGACCGTTGCTTTCCGTTTGTAAACCTCCTTGTTGAGAGACGAGACAGGAGGAACTTTCTGGAAACATCCACTGCGCTGCTTCTGTGTTAACACTGGGGGAGATTAGACCGGAGTGGAAGAGCTAACCAATTCTGAAATGTATTATTATTTAAGATCACACATTGTAGCACATGACTTTTTAATCCATTTATTGGTTTGTGTGTTTTTTATTTTTATTTTATTTTAATTAGGTCTCAGGAATTGCATTTTAAACAGCTGCAGTTTTTTAAAAGCTAAAATCGTGGGGTACTTTATATTCCCCAGTCTAAATAGAAATCTATATAAAAAAAAAAAAAAAAAAACAACTTGTGACCTAAAATCACAAATGCTTTAATTTAAGGAAGTTTTGGGGGGGGATTTCCCTCAGTCTCCAGAGGATCTTTAATAAATGGTGATGGTCACAAATTGATGCATGTCAGTGGGACATGCTATAAGTGCTAGAAAACTTTAAATAACAGAACACTGTGGTGGATTTAGAGAAACCTCTCATGTAAGGCAAATCAAACACAATGTTGTCATATCAAAACTACTGTGTTCAACTCCTGATATTTTAAGTATAAATAAAGAGCTGTTGTTGAGGGGAAGGCTGATCAGGTAGCACACTAATTTATCAAAACCACCTCCATAGTTTAGCTGATAGAAATATAAATGCTGTTTTAAAATCCAGCATGAAAGAAGAATCAGCTGTCTTTCTCTAGTAGAGAAAAAAGTATGTCTAACATGTATAACTGCAGGTTTAAAGCCACTTAAAGCTTTCTCTTTTGTTTAACAGTTCAAGCTCATCTCTCATGCCTACGAGGTGCTGTCTGATCCTAAGAAGAGGGACCTATATGACCAAGGAGGGGAACAAGCTATTAAAGAGGGAGGCATGAACTCTGGGGCTTCGCCAATGGATGTGTTTGACATGTTCTTTGGAGGTGGAGGTCGAATGCACAGAGAGAGAAGAGGTGGGATATAATTACAAAGTCTAACAACTCGGATGTCATGCACTTTGAATATTTAGGTTTTAAATTGCATTTTATTTTTCCCTTGAAGGAAAAAATGTTGTTCACCAGCTTAGTGTCACACTAGAAGAAATGTACAACGGTTCTACTAGGAAGCTTGGACTTCAGAAGAATGTCATTTGTGAAAAATGTGACGGTAAGTGTTGGACCTTTTTTAGGATACTTTTTGAAAAGTCCCGAAACTGTTTCTCAAGACAGAAAATAAATGTTTCTTGGTTTCATTTTAAAGGTTATGGTGGTAAAAAAGGGGCTTTGGAGAAGTGTTCGACTTGCAAAGGCAGAGGAGTACAAATCAGAGTGCAACAGATCGGGCCGGGCATGATTCAGCAGACCCAGAGCATGTGTCACGATTGCCAGGGACAGGGGGAGAAGTTTAACACAAAGGACCGCTGTAAGAACTGCAACGGACACAAACTGGAGCGCAAGAAGAAAATTCTTGAAGTTCACATCGACAAAGGCAAGATATTCTGACTTGAAATATGCAAAAGCAAAGTAATCCAGTATAATTTAGACAAGGAACTTGGATAAAATGTTTATTTTAATTGTTCCAGGTATGAGAGATGGTCAGAAAATTACATTTCACGGAGAGGGTGACCAGGAACCGGGACTAGAACCTGGAGACGTTGTCATTGTCCTGGACCAGAAGGAGCACCCGCTTTTCCAGAGGCAAGGAGATGATCTGGTAATGAAGATGGACATCAAACTTGCAGAGGCCTTGTGTGGTTTCAGAAAAGCTGTCCGGACATTAGACAACAGATCGCTCATCATCAGCACAATGCCAGGTACAGCAATTCTTTTGGTTGACCAGCTGTGTTTGCCTGCTTTGCTGCTGTTGGGTTTATAGTTGTACTAACTTTTTGTTCTCTTTCAGGAGAAGTCATCAAACACAATGACATCAAATGTGTTCAAAATGAGGGCATGCCTATCCACCGGGATCCCTATGAAAGAGGAATGCTCATCATTCAGTTCCAGGTGAGTTTCTTAATGCATTTTACAAAACCGACACAGATTTCAAGTCGAACTTTTGTGGCGTATCAAGCAACTGGCTGATCACATTTTCTGCTTCCAGGTGGAGTTCCCAGAAAACCACTGGCTCCCAGAGCATCTCATGTTCCAGCTGGAAAGACTGCTTCCTCCCAGAGAGGATGTGATAATCACAGACGACATGGAGGAGGTGGACCTCTGTGAGGTTGATCTCAATTCACAACAGAAACGCTACCACAGAGAAGCTTATGAGGAGGAAGAAGAGGGTCCCAGAGGCGGAGTGCAATGTCAAACACAGTGATTGTAATCTAGGTTCCAGTTCTTGGTTTTGAAAAGGTTTGATTCACTGTAGTTTCAAAGTATGGACTTAAAAGAAAAGGACAACTTGAAAACAACACAGCTGCCAATTCTTGATTTTTATATGTGCGTTTGACACAAACATGTAACTGAAGAAGTGGTCTTCTGTTTTGCAAACTTTATTTTCATGTCACTGTTTCTGTATTTTAAGAATTGTTTTTCTTTTATTTGTTTGTATGTATTTGTTATCAATTCTACACTCATTCTTTGTTTTCAGAACCTGTAAGGATGATTCGTATGCTTTCTGTGAAGGTAACGTCAACTGTGACACATTTGGGGTCACTTAATAAAGTATAGGGATCTTCATCTGGAAGTTGTTTTTAATTTCTTATATTTTACGTACACATTTCAGCATGTATGTCATCACACCACTAGTTTGCACATTGTATTCTTGCCTAATTTGTTTCTGATAAGCAGATGGCCTGAAGGAGAAACCTTTCAAGACAAAAAAAATCAGTGAAGGTGAAGGAAACCTTAATCTAAGTCCAGTCTAAAGTATAATTACCAATGAATTGTCTAAAAAGCCTTTTTTAATGAATGTTACTAAAGGAACATGTTTTTTTTCTTTTTTTTTTTTTTTTTTTTACTTTTTTTTTTTTGTTCAGACTAAAATATTTAAAACCCAACGTCTCCCTAAAAGTCGGAATCCTGTTCAAAGCAGCTACGGCACAAGACCAAAGTGAATCTCTATTAAAACAACTCCAGACTCAAGAACAATATAAAGATTTAACGTATTGTTACATTTGCAGTTCTTTACATAGAAAAAGTAAGGTTGGGAGAGTCAGGGCCATAGTAACTGCCAGAAAGAAGAAACGAACGATATCACAGGACTCACTTAACCTAATATAATTGTTTATTTCATTCTGTGCTTTACATTGATATTAAATAGATAATATCAATAATTAATTAATTATGAATTAGTTTGAACATGTTGCATTCAAAAACATGTTTCACACAGGAAGACTATTGGTGGCAAACCCACCTCCGGACTCCATTTGTAATGTAAATAATAATGGACCTCTGTAAATAGGTGCCCAATACAAACATGATTTTAATTTAAAGCTCAATAATACAATATTTGCACTGATATGATTTTGAGACGGTAGAAGTATTTGGTGTTGGCTCCTCTTGGACCAGTCAGTTTCATTCTCTTGGAACAACTAACAGAAATTCATTTTAAGTAAGACATCATCATCATTATTGTGAGAATCATTCACAACAGCTAAAATTTTAATTGCTTATAGCTTTTTAAAATCCTGAACTATTGCGTGTTCTCGTACTTGCAAAATCAGAGCTCTCAAAGCAGCTCTAAGTTCAGTTTCCAATATAGCTAGACAGAATGTAGAGAAGATGTAGTGCCAGCATGAAACCAATCACCATTGGTTTGTAGCTTATTATACCAGTGACACTTTGCACTGTAAAGTATCTACTTAGAAAATGTTTATTTTGCTTTTTATCAAACAAAAAGTATGGAAATACGTGTTAAGGTATTATCCTGTAATCAGCAACAAAACAAATAGTAAATCTCCTGCCCCCTCTCATCTCAGGTGCGACTATTTCCACCATCATATTCCTTTAAGTCGCCGTTTTGTTTGAAACTACATATCCCACAAAGCAAAGCGAAAACAATGACGTCAACACCTCCGGCACCGGTTTTGCTGTGCAGCCAGTCTGCCCCGATTCGGCAGCCGACTGCTGAGGATATCCACCCAGGCGGACTCAGCCTGTTTCTAACGGCATTTTGTAAAGACCTATACACTGGACTCTATTTTTTTTTAAATGGCGAAAACGTACGATTACCTCTTCAAACTGTTGCTTATTGGAGACAGCGGCGTCGGTAAGACATGTCTGCTGTTCAGATTCAGCGAGGACTCCTTCAATACCACCTTCATTTCCACAATAGGTGAGTATCCCGAGGACGCCTCAAGGAAAAAAAATACACATTTTAAACTTAAAAATGGTGTACTGCACCTTCGACAAGACTGTTGGTAGTAACTTTTGTAAAATAGCAGCTTTAATGCATATCACGGAGACCTGCTTTGTGTTAATGATCTGTGAGGGTTTTAAAGCCAGACAATGGACGTGAGAGGCAAATGGTAATGATTCTTTCCTGTAAGCTTAAGTCCATCAATTAGGTTCAATACAGGATACTACACTGATTAATGGCTGATACCATTGATATGATACTGATGTAGTCTCCATAACCTAAAGGTCACCAATTAATATCCCTCTTTACCTATATTCTTTCATTGTTTAAAGCTTTTACAAAATTATCATTACTGTTTTAATATGTGGAGAAGTGTTTAATAATGTTATTAGTGATCAACGGCAAGATTAATCTAATGCTCAGAGATCATACACTTGGAAACCTCTGGAAAAATATGGAATTTGATTTTAGTATTTTTCAAGTCTGAATATATATGAAAAAACACATTTGGAAGAAGTATTTCTGTTCTCAAACTTTATTCTATATTATTTGACTAAACCTGACATGGATTATAGCTGTTAGACCATCAATTCACCACTCTTTCCAGAGGGAGAACATAAAATTGAAGTCGGCATTTGATTTAATTTCCAGTCTCTTCTTTAATCAGCCCATCAGTAACTACAAATCGTAAACTAACTTCACTTTGCATAGACAAATCATGGTATTCCCTCTTGAAACTCTTTACAAACTATAATTAAGAAACTCTTGAGGTGAAAAAGCTAATGTGAATGCATCATTACACAAATTCATGTCTTGCTGCCAATCACGTTTTGATAAACAGTAAACAAGGTTTAGAGACATGCTCCATTTTAGGGGAGAGTTGGTTATTACAAGAGAATATTAAGCTTATTTCAACACACCTAATGTAATTGTATAATAATACAAGTAACATGGAATTGCTAATCATTTTATACTCTCCAACATTGTATTTTTAACCTTATTTAGGGAGGTCAAAGCCTTAGCTAAGCGGGTCACAGCTCCCCTCACTCATAGTAATTTGCACCATCCAACATCCATCCATTATCCAATTATTTATCCATCCATCCATCCATCCATCCATCCATCCATCCATCCATCCATCCATCCATCCATCCATCCATCCATCCATCCA
>CAEFZY010001692.1:0-64616 GCA_903066815.1 Brachyrhaphis roseni
GAATTGTATATTACTACCCCATATGATCATTTTCTCCAAATATCAGATTTTTCCTGCAACTACAACTTAATTTGAGCCTGAGAGGGTTAACCCAAAGATCATGATACAAGGAAAGGGTAAAAGCAGGAGTTTGTGGCATGACTTTGGCAGATAGCTCTTCTGGAGTATGAAATATCTGTTGACATAAGTAGCTTTTCCAAATAAATAAATCTTTATAAACGTTCCCCTTGGTTTTTTTCCCACGACAAAATAGCTGCAGCAGTGACACTTTTCTCAGTGTCTGAGCTTAATAAACAAAGTCTGCATGTACATATTTTAACATCCCCTTCCATCCATCTCTATAGCTTTAGCTTCAAGGGATTAAAAACACTTGTTGCTGTGGCTAAATGAACTGCAGACCGATTCATTGAATCTGAGAGATAATATTTTCACTGCTACATCGTTGTAATGTGGGTTAACCCAAAATATATAAAGAAAAGTTAGCTGCTTCCAAACAATCACAGCATAAATTGCTAGTGACAAGTACTTTGCTGACCAATTTTAGGTGTATAAGACAATAAAGCTTGCATCTGACTAAAAGAGTAGCAATGCTGGTCAGAACAGGAGCATGAATCACATCTGCCAGAGTTCCTTTCATTCACTCTTTCTGGACAAGCATGTGGTGACAGTGGACAGTTGCTTGGACAGCAGACTCCTCATTAGCAATATTTCTCCTGATTTCTCCTCCTGACTTAACAAATAAATCTTGTAACTTGTGCACTCATATTTAAAAATGGAGACCTTGCTGTTACTTTTTGTTTGGTTTGTCTTTTTTCTATGTATTAATACCACATTTCAGTGTTCTATTTATAAGATCACTTTTAAGCAGATGTTTGTTTTACACTTGGTTCCCTTGCACTCAGGGTTTTTCTTAAAGGAAAAGAAATACAACTATTGTGAGCTACGAGCTTGAAGATAGCCGAAAAGGAAAAGTTGTAAAAAGCATGATATATGCCCATTTATCCAAAATAAATGCATGTGATAGTTGTGAAAGGCAAATATAAAGCAGTAATTATGAAGCTCTAAAACAGGAGTTCTAATGAGCAAATAAAAAGCACATCCTAAATGCATGTTTGTATAATGGCATGCTTACTCAGGCAATGCAAACCCACGAACATGGAGATTTATCCTTTTTTTTATGGATTTCATCAAAGTTTTTCTTCAAGTTAATGAAAATAACAAGATTTTCTAGCAGATGATATTTATAACTCACAATAAATCCATAATTTTCTAAGCCCTGTGTGCATTTATTTTTATTTTGCATCAGCATGTTGCCTGTTGGAATCTTATCTTCCACGCAGGATAAGTGCAACATATTCCAAATGAATAGGAGCTATGCACTGAGCCCAAATTGAAATGGCAGAAGATAAGTCAGCGAGGAAATGGAGTTTAATGCTGGCTGATGTTATTCGAATAGACTTTGACTGGCTTTTTTTTTAAGGGAAGTTGCAGACGACAGCTGTGGATGGTGGTGGATCATGAGGAAGAAAAACTACGGCAGAGGGAGAGAGCGACCAGAAAAAAAAAAAAAATGTCATGTGAGGAAAGGAAGTATGCATAACCAAGAGATGGGCGTGAAACTGTTTGTGATGAATGAAATGAAAAATCTTATACTGCTAGAGTGAGGCGCAATCTAAACTATTCTCCTGATTTTTCAGTTGCAAACAGCTCTTTTGATTTTCCCTCGTGCCTTGAAAAATATGTTCTTTGATATAAACAAATCCTGTCAATATTGCACTGCTGCTCTGTCTGAGATAGATTTTTTTTTTAGCTTCAAAGCTTATATAGCAAACACTTCCAGGAAATTCCTTTTAGTTATTCCAAACTTCCTCTGTGCATCAATCACACCCTGTTTGTCTGCCAAAATGAGACCAATGCTGAGTCTAAATTTCTCAAAGTAAAGAATGAAAGTGTGGTTTAGTGCTTTCTTTAATGTCTTAAGAATTGTATTACACAAACCCTGTCATTCAATGCATGTGCGCAACTATGCGCAACTTTTGCCCAACATGTCCAGTCCTCGCTCAAATCATTAAGTGGCGTTATCACAAAGAATAACAATGAGGCGGTAGGTGTTCTCCACAGCATATGTAACCAATACTTCATTAGAAGTCGGCACTGGAATGCAAATTTAAACAACAAGCGTTTGTCAATCAGTATCCTCAAAGGGGGACACCGGGACCCACCGCTCTCCTTCTGCCTGTCCACTTGTTATCAAAAACAGCCAGCAGCCTCTTTTCGTCAGCAGCAGGAGACTCACCCATAAATACAGACATTCCCCCACAGCGTGCCGTGCATGCTAAAAGGGCCCCTTACCCTTCTGGAAGAAGTGCTGGTGTCTATCTTCAGCTGGGTGGCAATGAGGACGGACATGTTGAGAAGTGCCAATCGCAGTCCCCTCTTCCTGCTCTCCCACCTTTTGTGCAGTGAAGTTTGGGGGCTGCTGGAGGTGTCTGAGACACCACCCCTCCTCTCTCCCTCTATTCCTTCAACTCCAGCCCTCCCCTGCAGCTTACAAGGAAGGGATGACCTGGGGGTCCAGAAGCCCAACCACAACACTTTCCTTCCTCTACGCCGGCTGGGTGAATCAATCACACACACGCTGGCATTGCCTTCACAGGAGGGGAGGGGGGCGTTGACGGGTTTAGGATAAGAAAGAGGGAAGAGGAGGAGGGTCCATCTCATCTGCTCAGGCTGCTCCAAACACTACTTATCTCTCTGGTCCTTACTCCCCCCCCAACACTACTCCTCTTTTTTCAGCTTTACTCTCACACATAATCGTAAACTCTCTTAGCAAGAGTTTTCACAGAACAAAATGGAGTTCAATGTGAGAAAGCCTTTCTTTCTCCCTCCCTTTCCTCTACAAACACACACACATGCGCGCGCGCGCACACACACTCAGTAACGGGGCTCTAACCATCAGAACCAATACTGCACACTTTGCATTTTTCCCTCTGTGTATGCGCGTCCTGGTTGTTGTGTTTTCCAAATGCTGGTGTATGCACATCAAAAAACAGATCAATTCAGCCGGTTTTGCAGCTGGGTTTTGATTAGGCACAAGTAATATTTATGCCGCCTGTCCTCCACATCATAAAACACGCCTCCTCCCTTCCTTCTTCCAGTCACACACAGCCACTCATCAAGTCATGCTAACAGGACAGGAACCTGGCAAAGGAAACACATCTGATTTATATATGTTGCATTTATGTCTTGTTTATTGAAATTTCCAGGAATCAAGTTGACTAAGCGGCTCATTCATCTAAAATTATGCCAACGCCTTAAGAGATGAAGAAACAAATGTTTCTTAATGAAAACTGAAAAATCACTCTGCCTCTTTAGAAAGTGGAAATGCTGGAGGCTGCTTGGATAAGTACTGATAACTCATTAATTCAAGAGAATATATCAATATTTTTACTACTTTTAATTACCTTCAGGCTTATAGCTTGAATACAGTTCGGAGAAGGTCACATGCCTTTCATGGAGATGCATAGAATGGAGAAAGATGTAAGACAGCATAAAGGAAAAGTAAGTTGAGAATCATAACTTCATATGCGATGCTGTACTTGGATATTAGCACATAACACAATGGGTGTCCACGATGAAAGTAGTAGTAGCAAATTCTCCTGCTCAAATTTAGGTTAAGAAAATGAGGATTTATATGGCAATATCTCCTGTGCGGAGGAGAAAGTCAGGAAAAAGCTTGCCTACTAAGCTAGCGAGAGCAGTAGCTTAGAGAATCAAACAAACCAACACTTTTTGCATGTATTTAAAAGCCTTTATGTTGTGCCCTGTAATAAAAAAGACAACTTGAGGCAATATGTGTACAGTAATTTAAAATGCCAATGCACTAGTTCAACATGACTTCTGGTGTGGTTTAATACACCATTGTTATTTTGACACTCAAAGGTATGCATCAGCGTGTTCCTCCATATAAAATATGTGACCAGAATAGCCATAACTAATGTTAGCAAGCCATGCAGAGATTCAGTCATTCTCAGTTTTCTCTGCATAATTGTCCTGGTTTTGTACACTGCAGCAAAGTAAATTGACAAACAAAAGTAAGTAAAATCTATTGACATGCACTTTTCCCAGCTAAAGGCAACAAAGTGCTTCGCTGAAGCAATATACTGACATTCATAAACCAAAAAAATAAATAAATAAATAACACAAAAACTAAACATTCCAATTATTTCCTAAACCTGCAGCAAAATGTCTATTACAACTGAGAGACTTTCTAGAGAAATCTGTCTTCTTCACCTGTTTACTTTCCCAGAGATCACCAATCTTTCTTACTTGTACAATTTTAGTAGCAAACTACAACTTACACTTGTTTTCTGTGTAAAACGTGAACAGTCACACACATTAATGTGAATAACAAATGTTCACATTAAAATGCATTTTTTCATAAGAAAACCATGTCCTGTGCACAACTGTAGTACATCAGACACTACATGGATGTGGCTATAGAATATTTATTTCCTTGTTAGAGCGTGGAGTTAGAATAACTTATCTGGTTTGAAAACAATGGAGTGGATGATTAACTTGTTTATTTTACATTGTTTCAAAATTTGTAGGTTTTATGAGTTTGAAATGTGACGTTTGGATTTAAAAATGGGTGAATCACAAAGCTTCCCACAGACACTCCTTCACTCTCAGCAGAAAAGGACTCAGAAACCAAATCACTCCTCAGACGGATTCTGTAATTTAACAATTTGCTTAAATAAACCTAGAACAAGTCCTTGCATATTTAACACTTCTATACAGAAATTGTATCATTTTATGGCCATGAGCAAAATGTTCACTATTTCAGCGTGACCTTCACAATCATTCAGTAAAAAAGTGAATTACAATAAAGTTTGAGGCACCAAACTTTTTTTTATTTCATGGACAGCGGCATGTTTTATACCCTTAACTGGCTTGGGGTTTCACAGCACCTCATAAATACTTTTATATAAAAAGTCAGCGAAATCTCTTTTCCACTGTGGCTCATGGGCCCACTTATAGCAGGAATCTCCCTCCCGCAGCTGCAGCAGTTTATCTCTAATGGCTGATGGGTTCATATTTTACGTGCTTGATTCCAACACCTACAACAATCACTCAACAGCAGCTATGGCTGATAAATAACCCTGCGTATTTACAGATAGGCCGTATAATCACAGAACACAAGACAATAAAAAAATAGAACGAGCAACAGCTGCGCTTTTCTTTTTCTCTGTAAAAAAAAAAAAAAAAGTCTGTCATGTAAAGACAAGATAAAGATGAGCTGAAGTTCTTATTTGCATGCACACCACAAGAGATTAGGTTCTCATCACAAAGAGTAATTGCCCAGTTGCCTGTATGGGGAATAATAAAGTCTTCGAGTTCATACACGACATGGTGGTTATACTTAGAGCCACCGCTGGTAACAAGCTGATTTTATGCCGCCGCGTTCCCTCCCAAGGCCTTTCAAACAAGCTCCGCTTTGGTCATCCTCTTTATTCATTTTTGCCACATTAACAGCCTTGACACACACTTCCATGATTATGAATATCGCCGGCTCACAGTAAGTCACTTTAATTGCAATTAGTGTAAAAGGTCAACGCGGTTATTGCTCCAAAGCATGGAGGTGACGGGCCATTTTATCATACTGACAGAACATTAACAATTCACAGCCTGGATTTCCTCGTGTTTGTTTTTTTTGCCCCTCGCATCATCACCTGCAGTCCTTCTCCTTAGGCTGATTCCCACAGTGTGAGCTGCTGTCAAAGCATTTTAGAAGCTGTTGTCACTTAAAAATTCTTATATGTATGGGAAAGAAATCTGTCTCTACACCCACTTAGAGATTCAAAATATTCTTGCTTTCCTTTTTTATTAACATACCTTGCCTAAAAAATAGCACTTAAATGAGTCAAATTCTCACCATCTTAGAAAGCTTTTTAGAGTTTGGATGCTTTTTCAGTCCTTTTAGGACAGTCCTTGTGTTTTCTCTACAAAACAATTGTTGTACACTGATATCTTTGGCATAATTGATGCATTTATTTTTTAGGAAAGCATCAAAGTGTGTGCATAAATGATCCATATACATTTGAACTTTTTTTGCATTTTAATATTTTAAAATCAAACTTCAGTTTCATTTATTGATATCTGAAATGATTTACCAATGCAAAGCAGAGCATAAAGTAGAGGAAACATTACGCATATTTATTTATTTACTTTTTTACAAATATAAAACTAAAATTAAGTGTGGATTTACATTGATCTACCTTGAGTTTTGGGTAGTCAGTAACACTCAGTCAGTATCACAGTGATAGAAACTGCTCCACTATGCAATCCCTCAATATAACTAGAAAAATGCTACATACAGCAAAACAATGTAGAAAGCATACTGAATATGTCAATATGTATTCAATACGTATTGTTGTCTCTGACATAGAATTCACTCCAGAACAACCCACATAATCCATACAGACAAGGAAATCAAAGTAATCGTTTACAAAACAAAAAATAAATAAATACAAATTTTGTGGAAAATGTATGAAATACTTTGTGGAAAGCCTTGTATGGCAGTAACAACTTATAGAGCTTCATCTAACCAAACCAATTTCATTCCAGTACTTCACAGCTTTTTTCTTTTTTTTTTTTTTTAGCAAACTTTAAACAGCCTTTTTCTTCAGCAAGTCTTATGCTGTGATTGTGCAAAGAGACCATTGTGTTTAAGAGCATTACCTGCTGTTTTAATGGGAAGGAAGCCAGCTATTTCAAGGTCTTTCAGAAGCTCTTTGAGAGTTTTTGCTGGCTACTTCAACTTTTTTAATGATTCTTTTGAGTCCTCTGTCAGTAAACTTACGTGGGGTGCCTGATTTATGGGGAAAGTATGTTCTTTCAAAATGCATTCCCTGGAAGATTCAGAGGTCTAGAAATGCAGCTGTTATCATTTGGCATTGGCATTTTTTGAGGTTGAAAGACTTTTTGTGAAGGTCTCCTTAATTTTTCAACAATCACACCACTCGGCAGTTTGTTGGTAATGAGAAACCCTTTCGTGGTCCATCATTTAATATTAAACCAGCTGATACTGATTTGCATAAAGCAAGTGACTTTCTATTCCATTTTCTTTAAAAGTTGTTTATTACTTTCTTCATTTATTCAATACTTATTAACTGTGTACATTTTTTAACAGATAACTTCATTTGTGGATTAATTTCATTTGATGTCCTTGTTTTAGTGGATAACTTGAATTGTTCCCAACATTTGGTGTGAATTGTATTTCAACAGCTTCATTGGGAATATGTAAAATGAGAAAAAATTGATCAATATTTATTTTACCTGCTGTTGGTTCAGTGCATTCAATTGGTATAAGGAGTCCACATGTGCATCATTTAATCTCAGTTAGTAATTTACAACATTAGTGATGAAACAGCATCACAAAGACTGAGACATACACCAGACAGATTGGAAATAAAGTTATGGAAATGCTTCAAGCATTGTTCTAAAGCAACAATCACAGCTGTGAACACCTCATGATTTATTGTTCAAACCTTGATCTGAAAATGGAATTAAAACGGCACATTTTCAAACCAAAGACATTGTAGTCAACATAAACAGAAAGGATGTGCAAGGAAAGTATCAAAGGCCATCCAGCCTTTGTTTTCTTGATTAACTGAGCTGAAGCCTACAAGGAAAAGTGTGACACAAAGTTAAAGTTGCACATTACCCTTAACATAATCTCTATGGCAAACATTGTGGTGGTTTCATTATGATGTGGGGGTATTGTTTCTTTAAAAGGGACTGGGAAGCTTGTCAGAGTGATTGTTAAAGTGAATGAAACAGAACATTCCTGGAAGAAAACCTTTTAGAGGCTGTAAAATAGTTAAAGTCCTTAGACATACAGCCAGAGATACAACAGAATGGTAAGATCAAAGCATAATTTAATCCATTTGATAATATGTGTAAAAATCTTAAAGACGTAAAGCTTTTTTTATTTCACAAACGTGTAAAATGTTGTCTTGATCAATCACATTTCACTAAAGCAAAATAAAATATAACAAACTTTGTGGTTATAATAGCAGAAGGCTGTTGCTCTTTATCAGTGATTTACTTAAACCTTCACGTTTACTCCTTCAAAGACACAATAACTAATATTTAGTGTTGTGAGAATACTAAAATCCTAAATCTAGAATTTTTTTTCTGAAATGTGTGAATTAAGGTTAGGAATGGTATGGACTTTAAAGAAGCAAAATAAACTACTTAAACATCAATAATCTTTAAGATGACTTTAAAAAGGCAAGCTATTCAGAAATGTAAATGTAGTTCCCCTGTGTATGCTGTTGTCAATTTTGAGTGCGCAATTTGTGCCGAGTTTACATTTTGACTTCAGAACACTCCAATATGTCCTCAGCCCTGGTCCAGTCTTGACCTTCAGGCAAACTGGTGTGCCCTTCCCTTGCTAATCGAATCAAAAGCTCCAAGCAGCCAAAACTCCACCCAAAGATGCTGCTCTATTTAGTATGCTCTCCAGCTCCAGCTCAGGGCAGGGCAGTGGTGCAAAGATATGAATAGAAAACACATCGACATTTGTCAGAATAGGAATGAGTCGACGTGTGCATGCTTATCAGCCTCTGCTGTGTTTGGATCATCCAGATGCAAGTGCCCCCCCAACCTCCTCAACCCCTTTCAAAATGAGCAGCTATCTGGTCATCTGTCACAAGTGACAGGGACAGAAGAAGACCTTCACCCCCGGGATCAATGCAGGAGCATGATAGGGTCTGGGATTAAAAGCCTTAGGTGCCAGAGGGTAGCCAGGAGCTGCAGAACCTGGAAAGTTTTTGTAAACACGGCTCTCATCTGTGCCAGAGCCTCCCCAAGGAGCCCAAACACAGCATTGCAGTTAGTGGTGACAAATGACTGCTGTTGAGTGGTGTTGTCCCTTTCTACCACGCATCCCTGATTGTTTCTCTGTCTACAAATTTCATTTCATTGAACAATGTGCCATTTTTCGTGGCTGCATTATCACTTTCATTGCAGTCATTGGGCAGAATAGGCAGATGGTATCGAAGTAAGCGCTGTGTTTCCGTGCACTTGAGGAAAGAGGAGTCATTCTGTAATGGTTACTATACAGAATGATAGTAACCATTCTGTATAGTATGGTTTGTATTGCAAAGCAATACAAACATTCAAATTGCATTGGTTCAATGCAGAAGAACTGAAGACTCACCTGATGAATGCTGAAAGCTTTGGAAAGGCTTTTTGTTGGTACGAACACTGTTGCATACAAGGCCTGTCAGTGTAGCTCCACTCCAGAGAATTCAGGGCTCTGAGTCCTTGAGCCACTCTTGTCTTGATACAAACTGACTGAAAACTAAAAACTAAACTATATATAAGTTCTATTTTTTTCCTAATGAAAAAATTACCAACTCCAGAGCCAAAAAGTGCTGCAAAGTATTAGCAAAACCGTAGATGTTCTCATAAAGATATATGCTGCAAGGCATTTGTGCCCGACTACGAGACAGTAAAACAGAACCGGCTTCGCCTCCAGACTCATGCCTCCTGACCTCTTAATAAATGTAAACAGTAAAAATCCCTGTGGAATCCCGCTGCCATTTAAAATGTCAAGTTATCCTCCATCCAGCAAGACTGACAGCTCAGAAATAACACTGCAAAATATTTAGTTTTGAAGATCCAAAATAAAGCCAATCATTTCAGCAAGATCTCATCCAAAAATAGCTAACAATGACTTTAAAAACATTAAACCGAAGGTTGTGGCTACAGGTTTACTAGTTTTAACAGCAAACATGTCTTGTGAGTGCTATCTAATAATTCCTTTACCTGTAATAGAAAAAAAATCATATCAAAGTGAGTTTGTAAAAAAGCAAATAAATCATCAGTGGTGGAAGTCAAAATAAATTAGGTCATACTGAAAATATTCACATCCATAAGCAGAGATGTTGCTGTGTCTCAGCCAAGCCACTTCTATATGTATACACTAAATGATTAAGACTGAGACTGAATATAAGTTTGATCAAATCAATTATCTACAGTTTTTATTTTTTAAAGATTTTCTTGCTCTAGTGGCCTTTATTGAAAAGCATATAGAAAGAAAATAAGCAATTTAAAACATTGCTTATTAATGAGGAAGACATGCCGCGAATGGCAGCTCCCCATGGTCCACCTATAAGCCACCAAGAACCCTCACTGACTATACACTGGTTAATATCTGCTGGTGCACCGATTACTGTTTTCTGGAATAACTTGCCAGTGGATGTTTTTGCATTAAATATTAAGAAGGGTAAAAATCATTCTTACCATGGTGCTTTTTTCACACACTCTTTGTTAATTTTTTATGTCTTTTGGAAAATTCTACAGGCTTTTTATCAAATACATGCTGTCTTTAAATGTGTTCATAAATTTATCTTTATTGGATTTCTTGATTTCCAAAAGAGCTTTAGGTTAAATTAAAAACTTTTCAGTTGAAGCTTGATATTCTCCCTTTGATAATTAATGACAGATAATAAATTACTTGTATAACAAATAACTTGAAAGAGAATAAGTAATGAGATCTGATTTTGTTTTGAGCAGCAGACGCACTGTCAGTTTAATTTTATCATGTAGGAAGCAAGCGGAAATAAAAGGGAGGAAAAGCCAAAGGAAATTAATGTGGGTGTATTTTATGTTAACTAACAATAATAGTCTTTGTAAAAAGGAGCTATCTTTTTCTCCTTATCTTTTTCTGCAAAGAAACCCAACTAAATGATGTGTAACAAATTTAAGAAATATATCCAAGCACTTATTCCAGAAGCTGTTCTGTCCTGAGAGATGGCTGAGCTGTCCAGAAATCCCAGTCACACTTAATGAAATTTATTTTCTATGCAAATTGAGAGGAGATTATGGAAGAATATTCTAAGGTATCTTTGAAGGCTAAAATTGGTCTCGGAAACTCCAGAAGTCAGGGCTTTCGTGGCATTAAGCTGTGAGTGGTGTGACCAGATATAGGTGCGAGGGCGGAGTTTCTTCTGAAAGTGGTTAAATATGTTGGAATCAATCTGGTTTGTGCAGCGAGCAAGAAAGCCTGATAACGGCGTGGTCTCTCCAGCAGAGGGCAGGCTAACTCTAACTTGCACTGTTCTTCAAAGAGTCCTTTAACATCTACTCTTTGTAAAGACAGCTTGGCACTAACAGACTACTAAAGCCACAAAAGAACTTCAAACTCACAACTTAAAGGAAAAATACGTTATAATGAACTAACTGGAAAAACAACAATTTACCAATGTCTTATTGGTAAATTCATTAATAATAGTAAATATATATATATAACTTTAAAAACTTTTAAAACAACCCTTGCAACATTGTTATTGTAAAAGCAGCTCTACATAACATACGATACGTTTTCCTTGTAGTGACATCAACCAGACGAAACTGTCATGAAGATTCCCCAGAGTATCACTAGAAAGAAACCTGATTTTATGTGTCAGCATATTTTGCCCCTTTTGAAATGACAATCGATGTGACTTCTGTGTAATATGAGTTACCTTCCATTTTGTGAGTTGGAAATGACATTATAGGAGAGCTTTGCTGAACCATTACTGGAAACACGAGGAGGTGGGGGGATCGTTTTCCCACTGTATGTTCATTTGTTATGTTTTATTTTGGGTCAAAAGAAAGGGAGAGATAGAGTTACACAATTTTGAAAATTCACATCATTTACAAACATTATCGCAATTTACAAGTAAAGCTGCGATTTAAGATTTTGTTTTCAAATCTTAGAAAAAGTCGCACCACACATCTAGTCACAGAGCTTCTTTTTTCCCCCCCTGCTGAATCGGAACCAAAAAGTTTCAGCAAGTAAAGATAAAATCTTTTTACTCCTTCATTCCAGCACATGCCACTCTCAGAAAATCTCCAACAGTCTTTTCAGAACCAAACTGTGTCAACGCTGCATTTCTACAGGGTCTGATCATCCTCTTTCACTGGAGATGACATGCAGCGCTTTATCAGCAAGATTTTTTATTTATTTTTTGTCATATAGTGGCTCTTAGATCAATGCATACAAATTAATTTCCAGCTAAATTGATATGCATCTTACCGTGTCTCCTTTGGGGGATCCCCTGCGGTAGTTTCCCGCACCTGCTGATGAGTTCATGGTCCTATCTAAAACCCCGTCTGCAGGAGAAGAATAATCAGCAAAAGTCGCCTGAATGATCACTTCGGACTCCGATCTCTCTCTTTCGCATCCTTTTCTTTTCAGTGGCTTGCGTAAAAACACGCCTACGGTCACAAAGCCAGTCAAACACGGTGGCTTTTCGTCTGTAGAAAAGAAAACAAACCTGCACAGTGAGGCACACGGGAAAGAAGAATCGCAACACCCGCCTGCCAGTGAGAGGAGTCCAACTATGAGCGATGTACCACCCACCTGTGGCAACGTTTTTTCGAAGTGCTGTCCAATGATAAACCAAATCATGCGCAAACTCATTCCAGGTAGCTGTGCGCGTTTTGTGCCTGCGCAAAGGTAGACCGTCACGCAAAAGTTCCCACTCGAAAGTAAAGATTTCCAAGAAGAAAGAAAACAAAAATCAATAAAAGCTCCTGAAGCCTGAATTTCAGGTAGGGATGAATTTTCTCACCAACCTTATCTGAAAATCTAATGCAGCTGCTGTGTGTTGGAAACATGGTGGCAGCTGCAGTAATAAACTCTTCTGTTAGTTTGTATGTAATCACATTTTTCACAAGGCTTTGGACTTGATGCTTTTCTGAGATTCTATTTCTGATAGAAATAAGTTACATAAGTAGCCAACAATGTTCACTTTCCAGAATGGCTGAATTTCTCTCCACTCAACCCCTAATAAGCATGATGAGTGTACCTGAACTACTCTTTTTTTGGCTCATTGGGCAAGTATTTTGGAATGACTTTACATTATAGCTAATTTGTGTTTTTTGTTGCTGTTTGTATTTTTTTCATAGCAGACAGGACTATTTTATGATAATGAGCCTCTACATAAATTGGTCAAGAATATGTCAGAAGATTTTGTCAGGATGGTTTTTTGTTTTTTATATATAGCTTATAGATGATCTAACCTACATACATACACAGATATCTGTGGTGAAAGCAAATATACTCATGTTTGTAACTTAAATATTTCTGTAACCATTTAGAGTTGGATAAAAAGTGTCCGTCTCTGTGTGCAGAGCGTTAACCCTCTGCATTTATTTTTACTGTGACTCCCACGTTTAGCAGGTAATTAGCAGCTTTTAGTCGTGGCTAGTGATTAAAGACAAAACCGTGTCACCTTTTAGCCCCACAGTGGTTAGGATTTTTCAAGGAGCTTAATGAGGTAGAGGATGCAGAAGAGTTCTTTGCTGAAAGCAAAGTAAGTGAATTCAGCTAACCTGAAGGAAGAAAAGTGGTGCTGTCTCCAAATACTAATTATCCTGGGCTGGAGAGTTTGAAGAGATAAGATATAACAGATTATTATTGCATGAAATAAAGCATGACTCTTTACCTGTCCTAGAAAAGTATGACTGATATTAAGACCTGATTTTTTTCCCCCTCACAGATGTCCACAACAACTTGCAAACTTCTGCAACTTCTCTATCATACACTGAGCAATCTGTGCTGTAATTGAAGAATACCTCAGTAGAATTCATGAAACACATGATTCAGATAAGACGCATCCTTCCAGTTAAATTATATTATTGTTACAACATAAAGTGCACTGATACCTCTTAACACTTAAAGATTGGATTAAAAAGCAGGGATCACTTCAGGAACTTGTGAGCATACATAAATTCTACTTATCACATTTTAATTTGCATTTAAATGTATGCTTTTTCTGGGGGGAAAAAATCATAAATGTTATGGCTGGATGTATCAAAATGTGTGTGATATATGAGACAGTGAACTTGGTAACATGAAAGCATTCCTTCCCAATCCGGTATCGTTTACAGATCAGCACCATGGACAGCAGCCAGGCAGCACTGTGGCGGTGTTAATGGAAGAACTGGGAAGGGTGCTCTGAAGCCACAGGAGACCAATTATAGTTGTTATAGTGTAGTGGAAATGCTCAAGTGGAGTAGAGGTTTCAGAACAGGAACTGAATTACACAGAACACAAATAAATTGGGAGTTCAGATGGATTAAATCTAGTGGGAGAGGCAGAAGCAGGCACATCTGCATAACAAATGTTATGTCTTTTACTCTTGCTCTTGTTTATGACTTTGTTTTTGCATATTGATCAACATGTCAATGAATACCCATTTTTGGATTACTCGTGAGAAACAGATTTTAAGCTATATCTACTGATACATGTGGGTAATTTGCTTTTCTGACAAGTGTAACTGAAAGTAGATGATATCCACCCAGTTCTGATGAAAATCATCACTGAACTCTCATAACCTTGCTATCAGTAACACATTTCCTTTCAGATTAGAGAGAACAGTGAAGCTTCTGCTGCTTATATCAGATCATGTCTCAGTGTCTGCAAAAGACCTTAAATTACCTGAGACTAAGTACGGCACTTGGCTTTATGAAGTGAACATGAAAGCATATTTTTTTCATTTGCCAGCTCAAAAGACATTTGAAGAAAATGTTTTTAATTGCTGCCGTTTTAACATTAAAAAATCAAAAATCCAGTAGCTACCAACATTATTTTTGCAATCAGAATCCTAAATGCGAGTTATTTATTCCAGCATCAATTTTAAAGTGCCAACAGGAAATAAATCACTAAACCCTTGCTGAAAATCCAATTTCTTTCCCTGTGGGTCTTCCCTTTTTCTCATTAAAATACCAGCAACACTGACCACAGGAACTGTTGGGCCAGCAGAGAAGGTTTTGCTTCAAAATGTTTGACTTACTGAACTTGATGCCTCATTGTTAACATCTGGGGAACAAAAAACAAATGTGGAAAAAAAAAAAAAAAAAAAAAAAGCATCTCACATATTGGCTGATAAAGGGCTGACATGAATGACCCAACGGCATGCCAGTGTCCTTAACTTTCATTTTCACTCCCACATTTTACCTGGAAGTACTTAGCGTTCCTGGCTGTTGACGCACGGGTCATGTAATGTCTGTAATGCTTGGAGAAAAGCACTTTAACAGGTGAGTCACTTTCCAAAGATCCATTTTGAGAAGAGCTTCAGGACAGTTAATACACATTATCTTTAAAGGTCGAGTGAAAGCTGTTTTATTTTCATCCATCAATTAATTTCTTTTTTCAATTCAAAAGTCAAAGCTCAGTTTTTCTATACTAACTGCAAAAATGTTATAAAAATGGATTAAAGTGCCGTTCAAGAAGACAAAAATGTTTAGTTTCTGGAAATTAAGATGAATAAATTGATTTCAATCCATCTGTTAATCATCAACCAGCATATATTAATTTACAGTCTCCACCTTTAAGCGTGCCATGTTTTAAGGGTATAAAAATATGAAAAATATGAAGGCCAGACTACAGTTTCTCAATCTGATAACAATACTGTCAAATGAAGTTCTTCCTTAGTATGTTGTGTGTGAATTCAATTTTCTCCAGGATGGGGCACAGCAAGGCTCAGTGGTAGCTACTGAGCTGTCCAGGGTGTAACCCCAAAAAACATTAGACCATTGCAGCATATCTGCATGTCTTCTTTCCTGTCTCTGAGTTAAGCCACAAGCACCATCAATCTATAAAAGACATATTCTGTGGCCTGCAGGTGTGCCCTAGCAGCCATAAAGTTTGATGTCAGTACCTCATGTCAGCCCTGGTCCTCAATCTTTTAACTACAAAGTTCAATTCCTTATCAAAAACAATTTTAAATTGTAGAAAGCAACATGTGAAACAGAAATAGCATTGGCATCTTTGGGGTTCTCAGGTGAATTCAATTATTTGTTAACAGGCTAATTTCATAGTTAGACATTTCAGTTCATTTTTTAATTACTAGTTCTACCTTTATTTTAATTTAAATTGCATAGCTGGGAATAATGTCAATAATTTATTCATATGCATTCAGTCCATAGAGGGAACAAGCATGACATTGATTTCCAGGTCCTGGGCAATATATGGATTCTACTGATTTTTTTTCTCCTACAAACTCTAAATCAAGACTCTCTTTAAATATGTGAAACCAAATACTACACGTAAATCAACACACCAGAAATGATCCCACATTGACCTACGGCCTGCATCAGTTTTCAGGGCCAAGTCTCTGACCTTCCTGCAATTTAATCCAAGCCTGTGGTCAAGAGTAACGTGTAGACTTCCTCTCCTATCGTCTTTCAGCTGCACATCTCCAGAGACTCCTTTTTACCACTGACAACCAATCGGTAATTACAGAGCATCTTTACAAGACTATATGTCCTGGATTTCTAAGGAAATAATGTGGCTCTTTATGTGGAAGCCTTTCAAGATACTGTAGTGCATTAGTGTAATAAGAACTGAAATATCCATTCTGCAGGTAGTGAAACCTCTTCTGCTAAGCCATTTATTGCAGAATGGATCTGGACTTGGGTGTTGGGAGAGTTCACTTATCAGGCACAGACCAGAGAAGGAAACATTTCTCTTTTATTTTGTGGAAGAGCTTATGTGCCACTGCTGAATAAAGATGCTTATTTGCATTTGCTTTTGTTGGCAATCAGCTAAATGTCTTTATGAAGTTTTGTCAAGACTTTCACAGATGCAATAACCCCACAGAAATGGTGACAACTTCCCTTCACAGTCAGGAATCCTCAGTGACTGTGATTGGGGAATAAATTGTGTCATTGTGTGGTTATGTTGCTTTACATTGCCACAAGGAACAGATTGGTCTGGATTAATCTTTAAAATGAGCCAACAATTCAATACTGTACAAGCTGTCATGCTCTGTTATAGAATTTATCCACTCATCGATGAGAGGAGACGAATAGGACCCAAAATAAGCCTGGAAGAGATCTGATTTGTGTGGGCTCAAATGATTATGTTTAGCACTTAAAAACAGACCAAACAACATGAACAAAGTACACACACCGAGAGTGGCTGTCATGAAAACTTCATATTTAATGGCTAAATCTCGCAGTTTTCTCAGCTGCAATCCTGTCAGCTTCACTAAAGTGCTGTGAAAAGTATTTTCTCCCTCACAGATTTCTTCAATTTTTGCTTTTTTTGTGACACTAAAATGCTCCTGATCACCAAACTAAAATTAATATCACACAGAGATGACATAAGTAAATACAAACTTTATTTATTAAAGGAACTAAATCTGTTCAAACTAACAAGTCTCTATGTAAGAGCAACACATGTAAAATTAATAACAGCTTATGCCATCTGTGTTACAATTGGGTAAAACTGCAATCCAAAATTTTTATGAAACTGGTTCTGGGGACTAATTTTGACACATTATTTGCTCAGTTTCTCATAGATGCCAGTTTTGCCCAGGCCATTTCTTATTGCTGAATTGTATTGTTGAACACTGACCTTAACTGGGGCAAGTGAGGCCTACAGATGTGTTATTATACCTTCTTGAATGAGTTGAATTCTAGGGGTAACATTGGTATGGCGGTAAAACCTCCTGATGCCCTTTACAGGCATCAGGAGGCCAAGATGTCATTTCTACTACAATCAGGTCTCCTCACAAAGCTAAGTCACACTCTGATGTAGTTCCATCTCATTATTCTGTGGACACCCATTTCATGCATCACCTTGGCAGTGCATTGAGTTCACTTTATGGAGTGGAATTATAAAGGGTAAAGTGAACGAAATAGCTCATGTTGACAGAAATGCTCTGCACATACAAAGGTCTACATCTTCCAACTCAGGACAATTATTCACTATCAACACCTTTTGTTTCTGGGTGCTTTGTTGTTTTGATGAAATGAGAGTGAGCCATTCATCATTATGAATGTAAGGAGACACTGTGGATTCCTTGCTGCTTTACTTTTGTAAATCTAACTACACTCTGAAAAGCCAGATATTTAGCTTTGAAGTTGAGGTGATTTGTGGCTTATGATTAATGATATTTGGGAATAATCGGTATTGTGTTTATGAATATTTCATTGCAAAACAAACATCCATATGGCGTTTGCTGTAAGTAGTATGGAAAGGGCAAACATGAGAGATTACGAAATGTTTACTAGGATACAGAAAATTGTAGTTATTTGACTCATTTTTATTTCTTGTTTTGTTCATTGCAATTAGCTGATGTAACATCTTCTCCCTTATTTGACCATGCTTTAGCTTGCTGAATTAAACTGGCATGGTAAAATGCATTATAAATATATAGTAAAATATAGTATTTCACACTTGCAGAATGTCTTTGAGACGCTTTCCATCTGAGGTTGGATCCAGTCTTTTGATGCCCTGCCTTTCTCCTACTCCTTATTATATGTTTTTACACATTTTCAACACTTACTGCAACTCATTCTCACACTGCATTAGTACTTGTTTCACTATTACTTGAGACTTTGGTGTGTGTTTGAGATGCCAAAATGGAAGCATTGGAAGGACAAACCACCTGCCACTAGTGCTTTTGCTTTATTGTTGGGAGCTGGGAGATAAATGGGGCTTTCTCAAACAAAATCCTAAGCTCAAATAGGCAAGTTTGCATTTTAAAACAAGCCAAAAAAATGCTTTCACAAGATTTGAATGCAACTTTAGAAAAAACACAAGTCTAAAGTCACAGGCTTGGCAATGCTGATCCCAACACAGTGGGGAATCTGAGCTGAATCCACAAAGCAAAAACAGAAGATGTGGTGGTACCGCCACAAATACACAAGTACCTCAGTAGGTGTCCATGGAGGTTGAAGACAGATAATGGGTTAGACATTGATGATCTGAAAGTCATGGCGATTGCTTGGCCATCATGAATTACGACAGAGAAAGGCTTCTCTCCCAAGAAGTGAACATTTGTTTCATTGCATGGCTTTCATTTATATGAAAAAACTACTTGACACTTGCTTAATCTAAACCAAACACTGACAAAATACTGTTGTGTATTTATGTGACTTCCAGCAAACTTTGGTGCATTTTGAAATGAAAAATCAAACAAAGAGAGCCTCAAGACATTAGGTTGCGTGTTACCAGTACAGCAAAATGAAAAGTGAGCCATTTAACATTGGTAAAAACACAGCAGATGCTAACATGCCTTTTTGTCTTCTTTCTAATATGAACAGATTACATCTTATATCCTCCCCACAAAATGAAAATCCACTCACTTCCTGACCTGTTTATTTGAGGCTCGGAGGAGACCTATAGCACAGCTTTTTGTTAAACTTCAATTCATAATTTATAAAATTCAGCGATTCACCAAACAGAAATTTTCTTCTTCCTCCCAGAGATCTTGAAGAATCAAACCCATGTGGTTCCTCATAATTTTTTGTCTGGATGGTTATAGCTATATACAATATATACATATACATATATATATATATATATATGTGTGTTCATCCAGTTCTGCTGTGAGGTCTTCGTTTGCCGACAGGTCCTCTCATCATTCAGATCTTCACAAATTAAACCTCACTCTGCTGTGGGGGCTATAGAGTGTGCATTTTTGAAGGCCTCAGTGAATTTCACATGGATTGTCTTTCCAAAAGTTTTGACCTGAGAGGCAAAAGTAAAATCCGAGTGCATGGGCAGGCAGACATCAGATTGTATTAGATCTGACAGACTAAGACTTTGTCACCTTGTGCTGATATTATGACATGAAGTCTGCAGACAAGGCTGACTACAGGTTCCGTTTCTGCGTTTGATCAGCGCGAGAGTTTAAATGTTAACAACTCACTCCTGAGGCTAAACGATCTCATTCTCCTGCAGCGATCTGACGCACACATGCTTGCACAGAACACCCGCACCCGAGGTCGCAATCCAAGTTCTGTGAGTCGTTGGCCTTTCTCCCGAATGAAGCATTCCACGGATCAGCAAGCCCATCAGCCTACCCTCTCCTCTTTGCTCAAATCTCAGCAATTATATTTGACATGTAACATCGATAATCTCATTTATTTTCCTGGCCCTCACACCCTCCACTCCCTTTATTTCTCTCACCTAACACACCCCACCCCCCATGCCCCCTCCACACACACACACACCCCTGCACAGGAGGTTGTGCTCGGTCTCATGCTCTTATCTGTGTCTGCAGGAAACGCAAGCATTCGATAGAAAATAATTTTTTGCACCATTGATCTCATGGCGTATGTTCCTCGTGGTCCCTGCAAATTTTTTTTACTTCTGATCCGTTTATTGTTTGCCGTTGAATTAAATGTAAAGAGTTGTCGGCCTTATACAAAAGGCATTGGGAAAAAGGTGTGACAATTCCCGCTGAGATGAAATGAATTGTCAGAACTGCCACACAGGGGTATCAAAAGAAAAGGCCTCTGCACCGCCTGGGCAAAGTTACGTAGTGTATATGTGCAAATCGCATAGAGATAGTGTGCACAGCTAAACAAAAAGGAGTCTCAGTTGAGGGGAGAAGCCGTGCGGGCTCAGCGGGTGCCACTTTGAGTTCCCTCCACAACACAGGCACAGATCAATATAGCTAAAGTCACCCACCTCCACATGGCCGGCCTCTGTAATCATTCCTGTGCCGCGTTCTGCTTCGCTCCCTCCAGTCGCCAGGTTGTTGTTTACCCTATTACTGTCCTAATTGCCATGCTTATGGTAACCTTTCTTCAGCTTGCAGCCCTCCGCACTAAGCTAATGAACATTAGTTCAGAAAAGCTAATGCCAGGCTCACGTGGTTGGCCTTATATGTCCTTATGGACTCTTTACCAAAGCATCATTCTTTTTTTTTGGTTTGTTTTTTACATCTTTAAGTAGCTCTCCTTCTTCCTCAGCTAGGTAGCAGTAGTGCTCACTGCACTGTGTGGCACAGAAGCAGGTTGCAGCTAATGAGTTACCTCAGTGCACTCGCGGCCATGGCTTTTTAATTAGTGTTGTGGTGCTAAGTGTCCTTTATGAACCCATTCAACCCCCGTCCCTTTCTTGTCATCCATCACGCGTTCGCCTTTGTTTGCCTTTCATTTGCATATGCGCAGCAACCCCAAATTAGCCAGTGCCTCGTTAATTGCACGTGTGGGGAAGTAAATGGCTGGTGGTGTGGCAGGGTGGAGGTGCAGTCAACATGTTTACCTCCTAAATACCCCCCAGGACCCCTGAGCTCCAGCACATGGGGAGGTCACAGTGAATACACTCTTCAGGCAAAGAGAGAATCAATGAGATGTTTGGTGTAATTAGTGCAACCAACAAGCTCAATCCCACGTTGGAGGAGACAATAACAGTCCATTAAATACTCTTTACAGAATATCCCCAAACTTATGAATATAAAGTCTTAAATGCAACCTAAACGAGTGCGAACCGTTTGAGTAGGGGAAATAATTATTGTTGCAGAAATCCAAAGCGGGTCTTCTTTCTTAAATTATGTTCTATTGACTTTGCAAAGTCTATCAAATTAAGTTTTCCGCGGCTATATTGATCCCATTTGGCTGATCTGATCAATAGTCATCCAATAACAGATGATGATGCGTAAGTGCTGAGAGGTGACCCGCTGGACCCGTCGTGCCCAGTGTTATCGATCATACTCAAATACACAGCTTCTGCAGCTTCTGTTAACGCACAGTTTTAATTCCTGTTTATGTCCAAAAGTTGTAAATGTTGAAACTTTTGCTCCTAATTCATGGGAAACCTTCTACTTTACTCGGCAAATGCGTTGAAATTTAAGAAAAAGTTTCGCATTTCTGTCCTGTCCTAAATCTTTTCCCAACCTAAAACTGAATGAAAAAAAGTGACAAAAGGTTCCAGTTATAAAGCTGATTGCATTTTATAAGTATACCACAAAATTACTTTTACCTTTTGAGTTTTATCATGTGAGGCTATTAAGGTGTTTATATGAATACTCATAAAATATCTTTTCCTACTCCACCACTTCTTTTTAAGAAAACATGTTTACTGAGATAGCTAATTTGTCTAACATCCTACCGTCTTCCTCAAGCAAATGGTAAAGTCCAGCTGAGCCTTGACCCACAGCGTTCTTAATGATGTAAGGTTCATTGAAGTAAGGTGGGCGCAGCATCATACTGTGGGTACCTTTCTTCAATGCTAATAGAGAAGCAAGTCAGTGTTTACAGAAAGAATGACTGTTGATAAGTACAGCTCAGTACTGGGAGAAATCCTGTTAGTCTTAAGAAGACTTGAGACTGCCGTGGAGGTTCACCTTTCAGGAGGACAATGGCCCTAAACCTCCAGGGAGAGCTACAGTGGTATGGTGTGTGTCAAGCAGAGACAGAAATCTATTTGAGAATCTGAGGCAAAACATAAAAAAATCATTGTTCACATGTGCTTTACATTCAATCTGGCTTAACTTTTCATATAAGCAGTTTTCAGGCTAGATTTGCAAAGCCTGTCGAGGCGTTTCCCAAAAGTCTTGCAGCTGTGATTTCAGAGAAAGGGAATTATATAAAGTATTGGTTCAGCAAATACACAATACCGTTTCACTAAATAGTTTTGTACTGATTTTGTGTTTATCACTTAAAATCCAAATAAAATACATGGAAATGTGTCGTTATACTCCTGGAAAGGTTTAAGAAATTGGCAAAACGGAGGCAACTACACAAATACGTCATTTAAAAGAGGATACAAGGCCTATATATATAAAGTTGCCTTTATAATGATGAGTTTTGTGCAAACTTATTCAAACACTAACCATTTACAAATGTTGCTACAACAATTTAATAAATATGTCTCATAAACATTTCTTTGCACCCTTTAATGATTTGTGCTTCATGTTTTGAAAGTTTCCCAGGTTACCTTGTTACCAGCTTGTACTGTTAACATGCCTTGTAAGAAAACAAAGGAGGGGGATTATTTAACTCTGGAAATATGACAATGTAAGTGTTTAGTCATCCAGCCTTTAAACAAAAATGAGAATAACAGTAATACTGTGCGCTCTTTATTTTTATGTTTATGTTCCTGTCCTAGTGCCTGTGTCCAACTGCCTCGCCGTGTGAGGTATATCGTTGTGTTTGTTCCCATTGCTGATTGGCCAATTATGCCTGATTGTGCTCCTTTAGGGAAGCATTCTCCAAGAGTTGTTAGTGAATAGCCAAATTATGCCTTAGCTTTTAATGTGACCACAGGGAGCCCAGGACCAATCCAAAAAAAAAGTTTCTCTTTGCTCTCCGCAAAGCTACGACAAAACTTCTAAAACAACATTACATTACTCTGTTGGTCAAAGGATAGTTTGAAAGTAATTTTTTTGTGCTGGGTTGATTTTATTAGTGACTTAGGCCCCCTAGGGCTGTTTGTGCATTAATGAGAAGTTTTCAGGTGGGATCAGAAGTTGGGTGGCTGCCCTGTTTTTGTCTCCCTTCATGACCCTAACATACCAAACCCAACTCCATGTGCTAAAGGTGACTTTGGTAGCTTGTGATATTTATTGCACCTGTGATGGAAACCCTATTAGGATTATGAATCATTTCTAAAAGTATTCTGCTTGTGTATAGAAACCAAAACCTTGACACACGAAGTGGCAAAGTCAAATGGGATACTAATTGGCATTCATAGTTAGGATGTGTAAAAAATAAAAAAAGGTTAAAAAAAACCTAGAAATATTTATTTTTACTAAATTGTTGGCGTTTTCATGAGTGACATGGTCTATGGCAATAGAACAATGGAAAAAATATATAGTGATTGGTTGGCTTTGTTTGGACTTGTCATTAAATTAAAGGGTTCATTTTCTCCCTAACCCTGGGCTGCATATGACTGTCTTCAGTTCAAAATCTTAATTATTTTGGTTGGTTAGAAATTCATTAAACACAGAAAAGTACTTTCTGAGTCTATATTAACAGGTCAACCATGCACTGAATTATCACTGATTGGAGTTTAGGTTTCTCCAAATAAATTGACGAAACCCCTCAATCAGTCTGAATCAATTTTCATCTGAGAATTTTTATTTCTTAATGCTTCTGATAGGTTAAATTCAAACGTTAAGTATTACCATTAAATTGTATCTCAAGTAGTAATTCATGACTTTGGTATGAATATGATGAGACACACAGAGATTTTATTCCCCACTCTTCAGTTCAATTCAGTTTATTTATTTATTAATTTGCAATATGATGCCTCAGACTAGAAAAGACTAGAAAATCTACGTCACAACCCAAAAAATATATAATCAACTCATTAAAGTTTAATGTAATCGTATCGACTGATTCGAATTTAGTTACATACGTTCTACCTCACTTCTGGTTATAATATGTGTGGAAAAATTGCATTTATGGTGCCATTTTGTAAAAAGTTGCCTAACTTTATGGCATAAAGTTGTGTGTTTGAGACAATCCCTCCTTCTGAACAGGAATCTCAGTGGGCAGCTGAAAAACTGGAAGGGCAAGAATACATTATATTCCAGGGCAGATGTGTCATAATGTGGCTACAAGTTTTGGACATTTGGCTTAAAATTGCCAATATCTACAGTCAGATCAATAATTAGATTTAAACTACAACTTTGATGGGTAGGGCCAAAAAAGGACCCACAATTTTCTTGCCAACTGGGAATATGACAGGCGGGACACGAAAATCTCCAAAGTTCACTGTTGGCAAACTGCAGCAAAGCAGAGCATCTTTAGGCCATCATTTCCTCCACAATCATTCATGTTGTGGATGCTTTAATCAGGGAGCAAGTAAGTGGGCACTGCATGTTACAGATGCCAGTCAATATGGCCTCAGCGGTGTGCAGAGTGGAGAAAAGGAGATCCTCGAAGCAGTGATGGAGCACCATGTGGAGTCACCCTCCAGTAATCCTCCACACCCCGCGCTTTGAGTGGGGATGCGAGCTGGTGTGATTGATGACGCCACTAATGGAATACGTAAACACAAGCTGCCTGGTTATCTCTTATCTGACAGGGAGGGGAAGGCTTGTGTCAACAGCTGCTCCTCCTTACCATTCGTCTTCTTCCGTCACCTCATCTCCTCCTCTGTCTCATTTACGTCGCGCGACATCCAAGCCCAGCGTTTAATTATTCTCATCTGTGGTTAATGAGTCATTCTCGTTTGACAGGTCTATATCTTATTTGAGCAAAATCTTTATGTAGCGTATAAATTGTCATAAACACTAGTAAGTGCTGTTTACAGAGAGCCCATGAGGTCCTTTTGTGGCTCCACATGGGCCTCATTTCATCCACATGCCTTAATCACCTTAATGTGCTTGCTGAGTTGTTACCTTCACCGAAGGAATCCCATATGCATTCATTTCTCCATACATTAAAAGCCAGATTGATAGCCATCAAGCAGGCCTTGGCCACTGACACTCATAACATTCAGTTTAACACAAACCAGATGGATAAGGACCTCTCCAGCGACACACACACACACACACACACACACACACACCCTCTTTCCCTATAGGTACCCCAACCATTTACCTCTTTCTCAGGACAGGGGATGAGCTTTCCTAATTAAAAGTTAGATATATAGGCCCCTTGGTGGTAGACGGGGAGTATTTAAGCAGGATCCATTACTGACACATTGGGGACCCACAGAGCCAAAGAAGGGTGAAGGTTCAAATGATGGGATGTAGGATGGATCCCAGTAGTGACCATCTGTACAGTGTTGTCTGTACAAATTAAGATTACAGAACAGAAAGCGGTAGTTATGGTTGTTGTGATGGCTGTAATCATAGTTTGACCAAAAAGCGGTAGCTGTGGGTGCTCCGCATGCCGAGAGGTGCGACCTGTGATCTCTATGGCTGCATTGTGTTCACACTTGAACGGGAGCCAAAAAGCCTGTGAAGTATTTGAGCCAAAAGAGGTAGAGAGAAGTGTGGAAATGAAACAATGGTTTACACAACGGTGAAATAGGGCTTTTCCTCTTTTCTTCCCAGCAGGCCTTAAGAGAGAGAGCTTTACTGGCCCTCGTGTCCTGGCTAATCACAGGCCGTGGTGGGGGAGAAGAAGAGGTGCAGTGCATATGCTCAGAAACACATGAAGTGGATTTAGCCATCCTGCTAATATTATACTAGAGAACAGACAACAGACATTTAAGTTTACATCCGATTTCAGAATGAGCTGAAGCTCATCATATAGCTGATATTATTAATCAGGGCTGTCCCACATACATCTGCCAGAGACAAATAAATATTTCTTCACAGAAAAAAATCTAGTTTGCATTTTCTGTAAAATTAGTTAACTAGAAGGTTGTTATTAGTTCTTTTTTTGTTTTGGTTTCATGCGTTTCATCTTGTTGACATAGGACTGATGAGAAATATTAACACATTTGGCTTCTACAACCTGTCAAAATAAACAGTGTCATTAGTAAATACAAGCCTTCAGTTTGAGTAGAACAACTCTATTTGTACATCTGTTGTTTCCTTACAAAAAAATATATTTTTCTCAAATGTTGCAACTACAAGGGGAAGTCATTTAAACAGTTATGGTTTTTAATTAAAATATTTTCTGTAAACTTCACTGTACAACAAATAAATTATGCACAGTTATGCTCAAAAATACTGATACCGTTAACAGTTTAAGATTTAAAATATTTAAATTTAACCAAAACGTTTGTTTAGACTAGTAGATGAACCAGACATCTCCCAAAAGACGATGTAAAACAATTGTTTAATTGCTCCATTTTATCTAGATTTTAACAGATCGAATGCCAAAAGTTATTTTTAAACTTTGGGATAAAATATCATGTCAGCTCTTTTTATGACAGCAGAGCAGCTTTTTGTATGTCTGAACCTATATTTCGATGATTTATCTTTGGCAATAAACTTCAAGTATTTGATGTTGGAAGTCTTAAGCTTCAGGTCCCCCCGCAGATTCTCCATCAGGAAAACATTAATATCACCTCCACCTGCAGGAAGCATGTTGATGTAGTGGAAAGCTCACTTAACCGAAACCGTATTCAGACAGAGTTTGAATAATATACAGGTAGCACCAATTTGGTGCATTCATATCCTTTATGAAGGCACTGTCATTTATTTAGGGGCCTCTGAGTTAAAAGGGGTGATTAAAATTGCATGTCATATTTTACAGAACTTTTTGGGGCAGATTTTTTTTACTATGTTGTTACTTTTCTAGCAACACTTTTTCTCATAATAAAGTGTTGGCCTGGGAGCTCGATCTATTCTGTGGTTATACTGGTATGTTTTGCATAGCTTACGAATATTTAGCAAATCGTTCCAACATGAAAATGTTTTCCTTTCACTTTTTCTGACAGAAACAGCTTCTTCCAAATGTTTGCTTTTTTTTTTTTTGTAGGAATCTACATGGCTTGCTGTATTTATTTACCTGAAACATAGTAAAGGGGGTGAATATAATCTTTCCAAACTTTAGTGTGAAGTGTTTTAAAAAAGTGGATCATTTCTCATTCACTTCACAATTATGCAGATTTTTTGTTGGTCTGTCACAAAAAATAACATCACAAAATGTGAAAACAATTTTAAGGTATGAACAATTTTTCAAGGCACTTTTACAATAATGAAAAGTCCCAAGTAAGATAGGTTTTAAAACAAAAATGTTTCTCTTTTTCTGTCGCTATACGTGATATTCTAAAAGTTGCACTGTAATTAAATAACGAGACATTTGGCTTTTTAAAGTCATTTCATTCGGAGGTAAATCTTTTAATCTCGGGTCATCAGTAAATGCTGGCTATATGCCATGGCTGAGCAAGAAGAGGAGATGGAGAGAGAGAGAGAGAGAAAGAGAAAGAGGAAAAAGTGAAGTCTGGTTTTTATAATGAAACCTTCTGCTCAGATGGTTCCAATAAGCCTCCCAGCCTGCAGCCATGCAGGGGCTCTGCCACATGCTGTCCTGCCCAACCACACTACAATCCCTTTTTTTGGCACCAAAATCAACCACTTAGCATTTCTTGTTCATTCTACATCTCGAATTTAAGTCTGCTGCAGAAACTTGGGAGGACTACAGGTGATCAGAACCAAGATAAGAGCTACGAAGACAAGAGGAGGAATGTGTGTAGCTGTCATTTTCTGACCGCCTCGGCTTTGAGTGGCATGTTCTGCACATCGCAGAGTTCATGTGTTTGATCTCGTTTCAACAACTTCTTATTACTAAGTATAAAATCTAAGGAGGATGATCGAAGGTTGATGTGACATCTTCTGTTTTATGTCAGAGCACATCTCCAAGATTCAAAATGGATCTTTTGGAATTTATGTTGAGCAGGATGATTTTGGAGCATGAGAAATATGACCATACATATATTTACTTCTCCTACCTTCTGCCACCTTTCATTCTGCCCTAAACATCAAAATGAGGATGTTTTCATTTCTAGCACCCTGTTAAAAGATCCTAATACAACATTGTTTTTCATATCTCCTCGTTCTGTGGCCAGCTTCAGAAACTCTCCTACATTTGAAAATTAATAAATAATTGTCAGAGTTGCATTCTTTTGCAACGTTGTCCCGAGCAGCACTTCTACTTCTCTGTTTGTTTTTGCACAGTTCCAGGAATTGTCCCTCTCTGTCTCCCGTCTCATGTCAGTCGAGTAGAGTGGAGGTCAAGTTGTGTTGGCGTTGAATGTGTGCTTCCTCACCTCATTATTATTTGTCGTTACTCATGGACTGGATTCGTACAACATGAGTGATTTAGCTGCTTTGCCTGAGCGCAGGAAATGTTGCTTTGTGTTTTCACCACCGTGTAAGACCCAGAGAGGAACATTGCGATGAGCGCTACGTTTCATAGACTCAACGTTAAAGAAACATGTTGGGTTCTTCTCGCTTTGTGGTACTGGATTAATAGTTTCATTTTTGTTTAATCTGAAACTTTTTTTAAATAAAGCTTCTTAAACTTGTAAAATTATATTAGCATGCTTGTAGTTTTATTAGACTAGACAACATAAATCTTTGAAACCATGTGTTTATTTAGGCAAATATAGCATGGTTCGCATTTGCTGACTTCACTGCTAAATATGTGTTAAAGGTCTTGAAATAAATGAATATTTTATTACAGTAAGCAGTTATTTAGCAAGTTTACTGGTGACATTAAATGAAAACACAAATCAACACAATAATGGTCTTTGGAGGTCAATGGATCTGGTGGCATTATTTCTCTTTACCAAAGTCTCCATTACAACTATGTACATTATCATTTATGACATCATCTATGGATTTAAATAAACTTCTAGGGCAGCCAATAACTTTGTTCCTTGTAAAAATGTTGGAAACATTGACACAACTTAAGGAACAGAGTTTATCTTGCCACCACTTAGAGTGATGTGCATGGTAACAATTAAAAATGTTGGTATATTTTGTGGTTTGAAATTTTCAGTTATAATTGTGATTTTCAGAAAAAGGTTTTTATTCAAGTCAGAATTAAGGCTTTATTTGGGCGTTGAGTGACTTTTTTTTTTGTCACACTTATAAATCTGGTTGTTCCACTTCAAACACTGCGGTTAGAGTGTGTATGTGACCCTGATGTACAGTTCATATTTCCCCGTTTACACTGCACCTGTTTCAGTATAATGAGCCAATATATCTGCTCACTAATTGCCCTGAATACATATCATAAAAACCTGCCTGTAAAAGCAAGAGGAATGGTAAAACAGATATAGGCGATGGCGGCATCTATATATATTTTTATTAAAAGTATCATACATAAAAAGCAGAAGGCACATACATACACTTCAAGTGTCGTTCGTGTACTTGCAGTCACAGAATAAAAAGATTTAATCTAAAAAATGCATACACACACACACACACGCCGAAACACCCCTGCACACACTTGTCCAGCCTTTTAACAGGAGGCTGTAAATAACACAAAGCCATTTCATTAACGAGGTCCAGCCTAAAATCTCCCCGACTCTCCTCTCTTAAAGCGCACACACTTCCTGTTTTAAGTTACCCCAACATGGCAACTCTGCACATGGCAACCTGCTCATTCAGACAATCTTCAGGGGTTGCTGAGGTGGACGTAGAAGCGCGGCGCTAAAATTAACCTGCATTGGCTGCAGGTTTGCTTTTGTATTACATTAAAAAAAAATCGCTCTATTTTTTTAAAAGATGATATCTAAGCAAAACTTAAAAACTCCTAATGAAACTCTTGCTGACAGTGGTGTGGTGTGCTTGTCAAGCGTGTTTTCAGCGCACTCACCAGAGATGATAGCTCTGCTACTCTAATTTAATACGAGTTAAAGGAGTTGTGTCATTAGAGAGCGAGGCCACATTCTGACACTCTCGGTTCAGTATAGACACACGTTTGCAAGCACATTCACACTCATGCAACAACCCAGATGGCTTTTACAAGGCCCGCCCGCCCTGCCTAGGTTTTAATTATGTCGAAGGCTGCCCCGGTCTGATAAAATGGGTCACGTTTAACACGCATTCACCCTCACGCTGCATACCCTCTCAGTCACCTTGCGTGCATCTTCTTTATCTGCATAAAAGTCCAAAAGGAAGACACGGAGCTTTCGTCGCAGTATTTCACAGAGACAAACTGTAATTGGGTTATATATTTACCCTAATCACCGTTGCCCCTGTGATGTGTGTGTTTGAGCTGTGCTGGTGTGTGTGTGCGACTGTGTGTGGATTTACAGCCTGCTTCCTTTTTAGCTGTCATTAGACTGCCAGACATGGCTACACAGGTGTACTGTTACCAGCATTAGTAATAGGCCTTATACTCACACACACACTCGCACGCACGTGCGCACACATATTCTGATCCACCTTATTTTTAAAGGACCAATCGTTCCTCGCAGCGTGACTCCTCCTGATGAAACGCTTTTACTCAGCTGCTTGTTCTCTTTATTTGGACTCAACGCGTTTTCACTGATTTCAGAGTAAGGCGAAGGATCCTGTTAAACAACATTTGAATGTTAAAGTGTATACATAAACATGTATGAAAGATGAAACCCGGTACAGGCATGAAGGCAGCAGAGGTGTGCCTGTCGGTTTTGAGGCCAATTTCCGGTCTGCAATTTTTATAGAGCTTTGACCATCCTTTCTTGTTGCTTCCAGTTTCTCTTTTAGCAACTACAACAAAACAAGATGGAACACCTTTTGAGATTTCTGTCTCCTTCCTGCCATGATCAGTGAATTTTTTTCTATTTCAACAGCAATTTTCAGTGTGTGAGATAAGATTAAGTTTTTTTTTTTACTACTTTAAAACAAACATTATAGAGTTTACATTTGAAATCCTGGATTAGCAATTTGTTCTCCTGATGCTACAAAAACAGCAGTGTATGTGTGTATTCTAAGGAAATATGGCTCCATACTAAAACTCTGAAATTTCCATCATGTTAAATGTTGTTTTTACAGGGTTTACATGTAGATTGAAGATAGAGTTTGCATTTTTGATGTAAGTTTAAAATGAAAGTCACCATAAGGGCTAAAACAAACTTGATTATCTTGTCATGACACTTTGTGAATATACAATTTTGAATAAACTCAACAATCACATGGTGAGTCTAACTGGTTGTATATTAAGCATTTTTTTTTTTTAAATGATGAAACAGAGTTGGCTGTGAGGTTGTACTTTTTTTTTTAGCAATTTCTCAATTCGCTGTTATCTTTAAGACTTAATCACAGTTTATATATTTATTTGTTTTTAGAGTTCACTGGAATAAATATGAGCTATAATTTACAATCAATATTACCAGTTTTCTCTGCGTCGTACCATAAAAGATGCTTTATCATCCTGTTTTCTAAGCTCATGTTTATCACTTATTATCATTTATACATGCCTATACAATCAGTTTCTTTCACAAATATTAACATTGACCTTGTAGTTTCAAAAGCTTCCAATCAGGATGAATTCACAAAAATACTTATTTAAATAAGTTTGTGTGAAAAAAACTGGCTCAATCTGAAATGATCGTCATTTCTGAATTCTGAAGATGAAAATGAAAAGAAAAACACATCAAGCAATGTCATTGAAGGTCAAGTTCACCATCTTCCACCATTTGATATCACTTCCTCTAATAGAAACATAAAATATTTTAAAGGGAAGTTAACAGTATGTAATTGTACACTTTTTACATGACAATTTCTTTGTGCAAGTCTAGAAATTTTATGCATTTTTTATTTCAATATATATGCATTTTTTTTTTTATCTTGGAATTAATCATTAAAAGGATGCATCATTTTGTTGTCTTTTTACAAATTGAAATGCTTCTTATCTATTTATTAAAGCTGTTTAGAGACAGTCCCTGATGTTTTTTCTAAAGTTTTGAGGAATGCCCCATCAGGTCAGGACCTCAGGTTCCCCGGACTGCAACCTGATGAGCGTGCTTGTGCACTAATGCTCCTAGTACAACATGCTAAGTGAATCCAATCCAGAAATGAAGCAAATTGCTGGTGCAAAACATTTAACCATTTTCTTCAGGTATTCTCCCCTTAGCACACTTTTTCCCGGTCAGTCTCTTTTACATCATCCAGTCATAATTTACATCCTTTCCATGTCACCTTTAATCAGAGCTACAGTCCACTAAAGTTATTAAAATAAGAATAATCTCCTTTATGCCGCCTTCCCCTCCAGTTTCTGTGGGACAAACTTTAATGGCAGGACCCCTTGTGAGCCTGTCCACACACACACTCGCACGCCCACACGCACCTACACACGCAAATGAGTGCAGAGACACACTCATTTAGACTGCTGAGTGATATGGTGGGGCTAGGGTCTTCTCTGCAGGACCCCATCCATCACACACACATACACACACTCATCCGAATGAGGACTTACAAACACACTGGAGCGTTTTCATGATCTGCACTCTATCAGTCTCTTTATTAGTCTGCCTATGGGTGTGTGTGCGTGCGTGTGCGTGTTAAAGGGGCCTCCCAACTGGAAACAGACCCATTTCCAGAAAGGATACAAACTCCAACACACACCTCTTTATTTCCTTTCAGTCGCGCTGCACCTTAATTTGCAACACTTCTAACAACCAACTCTGCAGCCTGCTTCACAGCCACTCAATCTGTCACTGTCGCTGCCGCGTTTCCATGTCTGTCTTTTTCGGCCGAGTTAGAACACAGTGTACATGTCTGTGGGGGTGTGTATGCGTGTGTGAGTGCATGCAATTCTCCAATAGCCATTCTCATATATTCTCTACACAGCCACACCGGCCTTGTGTTTATGTATATTTACAGTATAAGTCTGCAGCTGCAGAGAGCAAGGGAAGTTTCATTTCCCACCTCTGAGGAGTTCTCATGCCAGGCTGCCCTCTGGCTCCCTTAAAAGGAAATGCATCCCGTCCTGCAGAGCCCAGTTTTATATATATATATATATATATATATATATATATTTTTTTTTTTTTTGGTTTGCTTTGCAAATGTGCTGAAGCTAGAATAAAAAAAAATAAAAATAAAAAACAAGTCTTGGAATAAAAAATAAATATTTCTCCATTACTCTCATCCACCTCCAAGCAACATATTTTATTAGTCTGCAGCTTCCCCAGAATACGTTCAGGTAAACCGGGGTGGAATAAACGTTCCCTCTGCATGTTTTCCGAGCTCTACTTCCTGTTTTTCCACTAGAAGAAAATGCTTTTTTTTTTTTTTTTAATTCTCCATGATATTTTGTTAAAAAGCATATTTTCTCTTTGTTCCACTCTACAATACACAAAGCAGTCCCTTCTTAAAATGACAAAACCTGCTTTGCTCTCTACCCCACATGTATACAAATGAATGCAAACTAGGGTGTGTTCACACATTGAAAAACTGAGGCTTGTACAACAAAAGCGCCACGATCACACCTTATAAAAATATTCCCTCAGACACACAATAACATGGCAGTTACGTCTCCGATGCTATAAGTCTGCTCCTATCTTCATCACCCATCAAAAACACAATCACCACGACGCTCTGAGCAGCCATTTCCATTTTCTGCCCTCCGTCAAAGGGAAAATAATATGTACCTTGTCACCAATGTCTACCCGTACAGGCAACTTCGCTCTACTAATTCAGCCCAGCGCTCCACAGACATCCGTCAGATGTAACTGGCGGAGGAGAGGGCATGCCGAGACAGCCATTAAAGGTTCCTAGCTGTCAAAGGTTCCCCTTTGTGTTGTGAGGGGCGATATAAGTGTCGTGCTCTTATCAGGGCTTCCTGTGGAGTTTGCTCTGCATCCTGTCCACTTAGAGCCGCTCCTCTTTCAGAGAAATCTTATTGTGTCTTTGTGCGAGTGTATGTGTGTGTGCGCAATGGTACGTGTCTGAGGGTGTGCGTGTGTGTAATGTCAAGTGAGTCATTTTTTTTGATTGTGTTTAATCAAGGCAAACTACAGATCAAGTTTTATAATAGGAGAGGAGGATGGTAAATAAACTTAGAATTCTTCATTCTATTGACTTTCATCCATTTTTCTTGTCGTTTGTTTTCCGTTTTGTGACAATGACAATACTTGCAAGAATGTTAGGTAAAAATTGGGAAGACGAGCTCATTTAAAAAGAGAAAATATCATTTGAAATATGCAACTTCTGTTTGCCTTCCTGTCCCACAGTGCGTCTGAATAAAACTCCCCATAATCACTTGAGCACTGCTGTGCCTTGACCTTTCAAAGTTGTTTGTAGGTTTAGATCTAAGTAATTAACTTTCACTAATGTGAGCTGTTGATCCCAGTGATTGTCACATTGATTATGTTTTAAATTTAGTGGGAAGGCAAGAATGACAGAGCTCAGCAAACTGATGCTTAAAAATAAGATCTAAATGAAAGTTTAACCTCAGTGTGCATAACAACAATGAGGAAATTGACTCCTTTGGGGGGAAAAAAAGAAGAGAATTTTAGCAAGCTGAAGACAAAAATGACTTTAATGTTACAGTCTGCTCCAAAGGTATTCATACTGCTTCTACTTTCTGTTGAATTTGGTCATGTAATAACAAGAACATTTGGCAAATTAAAGTATTATGAACAACAATTATCCGAAAAAGCGTCCAGTTAATGTGTTTCTCTGCTTGCAGGGTCACAGGGGAGCTGGTGACCATCTCCACTGGTTATTGAAGCATGATACAATGCTACCTGCATCATCCTTTGCATCAAGCTGTCTTTACGTTAACATCCCTTAATAAACTTTAGTGCAATCAGTTGCTTTCAGATGTTACCTAATTATTTAATAGGCTCCACCTGTGGCAGTGTTAATATCTATGCTACCTATTTGCGGAGGCCGAGAGGTTTGTTAGAGAACATTAGTGAACACGCAGCATAACAAAGGATGAGGAACACTTGACAGGTCAGGGATAAAGTTGTGGAGAGTTTAAGAGCAGGATTAGATCATCTGTCTATTTTGGAAAGAAATGTTGAATCGGTCATTTGAAAATCAAACGAGAATAGCATGCTTCCAAACATACGAAGACAAGTGGGGTAACACAACACTGGTGAGAAAAAGAATATTGCGTAGGAAAAAAAAAAAGAAGTCCTGTTTAAAGTCAGTAGAAGTTCACACCAACACCCAATAGGAATATGTGGAAAGATGCACATCAGATTTGGATGGATCAAATCTGATGTGCTGGAGCTATTTGCAAAGAAGTATTGGCAATATTTAATTTGGTTGTGCAAAGTTGATACAGACATTCCTCAAAGACTTGTCGCCACAATTGCAGCAAAAGATGGATCTAACAAAATTGACTCAGGAAGGCTGAGTATAAGTGCAACCCATACGTCATGTCTGGTGTTGCTCTATGGCATAAAATCCTCCCAAAACATATCCAAGCTTAAAGTTGCAACAGGATAAAATACGAATTTGACAGTGAGTTCTTTTGCAAACAGCATATTTCAGTTTCAGGTTTTATTTCCAGTCTGTAAAGTTTGGGTGGCTGGGGGGTAAAATTCAGGGTAGCTAAGTTTACTTTTGTTAAAAACCCTTTTACACATGGAGCTGATGATTTCCAGCCGGGTTCTCCTCCTTCTCCTGCTCCGTGTGACATGTGTAGATGGAGGGAGGTGGAGTGAATGAAAAAGAAAGGTAAAGGTAAATAAACAAACAATCAGCCACAAGTTTGTTCTGGCTCTCCTTCTCTGTTGTCCCTCATTTAAGGCCTTATAAATCAGGTTTTCACCCAGAGACAGGGTGTTAGCAAGCCTCTGAGACAACACACACACGCAGAGTAAGACACACATGTGCCAACTGAGATACAAAAAAACCCCAAAAAAACAAAGGAAAGCACACAACCCAGCACCGGTCTGCTGCTCATTAAGTTCATGTTAAGAAACATCGGATGGGTGTACAAGAACTACGCTGGTAGGAGGAGGTAAAATAAGAGTGTATGGAAAATTCAAGGCTAGTATGTTGGATTAACTACATAAAAGTGTGTACACCCAGTCTCCATCTGGTGCTTAGCTTCATTTTTAACATATGTTAATAAAATATCTATAATACCTATTGTAGCTCCCAACTAACGATATGACAAGTGCACTCTGACTCCACCAGCTGCAGAGAGGATATTAGGCTAAGGAGTGGGTGAGCATGTGTGTGTTGAGAGGGTCTGCCTGGTTAGTTTTCAGAGTCTGTTTTAGCACATAAAAAAAGGTCTGGACTTTATCAGGCTGGGTTGTAAATTGGGAGCAGAATGGACAGTGGGTAGAGGTGTGAGGGATGTGGGACTACACCCTATTATAAGCCTTTAAACATTTCTAAATGGGTTCAAGGAAAACACAAAGGAAGGAGCCAATTTGCGTACAGATATGGTTTGATGATCGGCAAATGATTGTACACAAGCAAAATCTGACCTTTTTTTCTACTTTGGTAGTGGTTTTTCATCACTTTTTGAAGGGTTGAACTATTATTTTTACCCAAGGTTCCAAGAGGCATTGTTATTCTAAAAAAAAAGACCCCGCTAACAAGGCGGGTAAGCTCACACCTCGGGTCAAAAGAGGCACAGCGCTGTTATTACCTCAACTATGCTTGCCTGCCTTCGCCCCAAACTGTTGCTGCGCTTATGCAAGCCACGCTTCCACACCTTGATCCAGACCCAGAACATATTTACTCACTAAACTTGGCACCTGTACCCACCCACAAAAAAAGCACCTTCCGTACATGCTAACTCAAAAAGCAAGAACGCGGTCATTCACACTTTATGAGCGGTTGAAAATAAACAAAACGTGACCGTGCCTTCGCGAAGCTGGAGAAGTTCACAAACTTTTCATGTCTAGAAATGTCAGATGGCTCCTTGGTTCTTCTCCATCGCACCTCGACTTCCTTACGAAGACATTTGACTGTGATTAGGAGTGCAGAGAGTCAAGCCAAAGGTCAGCGCTGCATTCAGACGAGGTTGATTGGTTGTTGTAATTAGAGGAGTTTTGCTCTGTCTCAGGCCAGTTCTCCCCTAGAGGATTCACGCTGGCTCCCCAGTATCAGTATCAGCAGCAGTAGCGGAGCGAAATCAGAGCCCAACTTGCTGAAGACTCAGATCCTGAGGTGGTTTAGCTGTCTCCAAACTCGCCGCTATCGCCATCTGATAAATGAATACGCTTTACTTCAGGCATTCTGTGTTGTCAAGTTGCAAAAAGTTCCAAATTACTCCTTTGTAAATTTATCACTCAGAATATTAGTCAGAAATGTTGCAGGTTGAGAACAAGGTTGTACTTATCTGTACGCTTCTCAGCTAACAATAAGGCCTTCTTCTATTCTTCTGCTCTTCCTCCTTCGCCGCAACCTTTCGTCCACCTCCATTCTCTGTGAAAGCGGGTAACTTGAAACCCGTTCTCTGAGTCTCTGGGGGCTACCGGGGTTACAAAGGGTGATCAATACATGCCAGAGAAAGTCATTAGACAAGTGAAAGAAGCCCCAGTTTGTATACTCCCTCCTCCTTATCCTCTTTCCTTCCCTTGTTAGGACCAGCATCGTTAGCTGGCCTTAACACCCATTGACATGTTGGCTCTCTGCAACTTAGTCATAATCTCCACACGGTGGTTTTGGAAGGATTATTATTTTTGCTCAAAAACAAAATGAAGTTTTCTTAAAAACTATTGCACATCTGCCAGAAGAACAAACAATGCGATATGATAATAATGCTCCGGAAAGACCTAGTTATGCATTTGACATGCAATTCGATCCCCAGATAAGGCAGGCTGCTTGGGATTTTTTTTTTTAATATGTTCAAAAATTCTACCACATGAGCACAACAGTTCTCACACATCATACGTAGCACAGATGTGTGCCACTGCTATACAGAATCACAAGAATCTACTAGAATCAGCACATTTTTTTACTGCAATATTGCACAACTTACCTCATGATATCATGATTTGATCTTGTGATACACTATGCTGCTTGCACATATAAGGATTCACTCATCTCAGCGTGTTTGATGCCTAAGACTGAAAATGAAAGTGACTGCTTGACCAACTTTCTGAATAATTTGACACATAATTACTTGACTGTTTGGGGACACACAAAGCACATTAGAATTTAATTCCTAGATGGTGTGCTGCTCTCATGTTATATATATATTAAAACAAGATAGTCACATCACAGCAAGGTAATGCACCCTATTCTGGTGGTTCACTGTCAGTTTCTCACTCTTGATACCAATAGGCATGAGCTATTCAGAACGGAGGTGAAGCAGAAGATGTCATAAATCAAGGAATAAAACTCCCCTTATTTCCCTGTGTTTAAACCTGTGCAATACAATTAGCTTTTAAATGTGACAGACTGATAAATTACTTTCTTTCAGGATAATGCTTATTGTATTGTTGCAATTATTTTATCAATGTTTTAGCAATTTTGTGTTTCTATATACTGGCTAATCAATTTTAATCCATTTTATGCTAATCTGTCGAATGATCCTAGACCAAAACAAAAGCTAAACAACTATCCTGTTCTGATGTAAAATCCGGTTTAAATTAAAATCGCCAGGTAAATTCTTAGCACTGTCTGTATCATCTTTTTGAACTTGTGCTCTTTAACAGGTGGTGGACGACATGGGCAATGTCAAGTTTGCATTGGACACTGGCCCAGACGCAACCAGCAACAGCTGGCTCAAGTACGTCCGCTCAGCGCCGTCGTTTGAGGAGCAGAACCTCACCGCCTGTCACCTCACAGGAGACCAGGTAAGTCGCATTCCAGAGTTGTTCTACTTGAATCTCTGTTCCTCTTTATGTAAAAAAAAACAAAACAAACAAAAAAAAACATTTCACTGGAAAGCAGCAAGTAGGGGGGAGAAGCAGTTAAAGCTTTCAGTCCATTAATTGTGGGGTTGATGTGTGTGAGTGAGCACACTCGTGTGTGTGCTGTAATGACCACGGATTGCTTTGTTAGTCTAAAGCTGGGCCAGTTGCCAAAGCTGTGAAGAAATTACCCGACTGAAGAGGCTAAGGAATATTAAGACACTCCTGATTTCCATGATAACCATTATTCAAGGCGTGCTCTTTCTTTATGAGGAGTTTCTGTTTAAAGAAACTTGGCCAAGGCACAGCGGATGTTTTTGGAAAGATGCCCAGCCATTGCCCATAAAACTCCAACTGCTTAACTAGGCACTAACAATAACCCCATGCAATGTGTGGATCGCAACTTACTGCTGCAACGGATTAGCATATCTGTGCTGACACACTGACGGTATTACTCTGCTTTCCTCTGCGTCTGCCTTTTCGGGTCAATTTCCACTTTCACTTGAACACACCATTAGTGGCATATGTTAAACGGGATTGAGGAATCTTACTTTGAAGCTTGTGTGAATAAGGCAAAATATACATATATATAAAAAAACAGAGCGGAAAATAATAAGTGACAACCGCATGACAGTAGCCAAATGAATCCATATGACTTGGCTTTGTGTTCCTTCATTCCTGTCACTCCACTCTTATTTGTTTTCTAATCCCTGCCTACATGGCTCACTCCCCTTCCTGTCGCAGCCTCTCGTCGCCTGCTACTTGTTGACTTCCCCCCGTCCTCATGTCTTGATCTGCCGCTTGTCACTGTGACACACCGGGGGGACAGGCCAGAGCTTCCACTAAGGCCTTAGACGTTAAAGCCTGACCAGTGAAGAAAAGAGACCACGCAAAAGAGAGCGGGGCGGGGGAGCACAATCATGGGGCATCCCAAGATTGACAATCACCAATTGGCTGGCAACACCAACCCACCTAATCCTTTTAAGATTTTCACATCGGTGCCCCCTGTTACTGCCACATCATGTCAAAGAAAGAATCAGGGCACCGGAGAAAATTGTGGAGAATTATTGGCGAAAGAAAGGGGCCCACGTGCTCCATTGCTTTTTGATGTGTTTTGCACTTGTTTGTTCTTATCGAAAAGGCTTTGCTTTTGTTTGCCTGACCAGTTGCTTGGGGTAGTGGCTTGCTGGTATGACCCTATAATTTATTTACAAACATAGCCCAACCACACATGCATACACTCGTGTACACGCGGCCACTTAGTGGTAAAATATATAATTTAAGAGGCCATTCTGCGATTTTTATTTTCCTTTTCTTTTTTTTCTTTTTTTCCTGTATCAACATACACAATACATGAGGATTTATGGAAATATGTGCGCACGAAGCAAATTCAAACGCAGCCAGTGGCCTTTTAAGAGGGAAGCTGAAAATTTATTTGTCATTAATGATGTACGATAAGAACACACATGTGCACACGCATGCATCATTCAGATATTTATCAGGTGGTGATTTGGCATTGTTTCGTTTTAGCAAGAAACAATGCGGGCTTTGTGAAATTTTTTTCCAGCAAAGTTAGTGCGGGTGTGTGTGTATGTGTGTTTGTGTGGACGTGGTGGGAGAGAATCTGCTCAATTTTCCACACACTATGTTAAGCAACTTCTCACTTAAGTCAGCTTGCAATTGTTTTCTCATACAATATTCACACACTTTTAAATGATAGCAAAACAAACAAAAAAAATTAACAGTTTCCTACGATTGTGTAGGTGATTGTGTGTGTTTTGCTCCAAATGAATGAGTTAAGATCTACTCAGAATGCCAAATAGTCGCACAAAACATGGTGTGCAAGTAGCCCATTCAGGGGCTGCATAAGGCCCAGTTGCATCTAGTGATTTATACGCCTGAGAGAGTGCAATGAGTGCTACCGGGGTGTGTTTGTGTGTGTGTGTTGGGTTAAGAGTTGATGGGGCTTTAAAGAGAAGATGAACCTTGTCCACCTTCTTGTCAACCCTTCATCTTTTGTGCTTCGAAGTGGAGGCCCTTTCTGGCGCTGTTTGATCTGCCCTTCTACCCTCGGATGGATCCATCAATTCGTACAGACTGTTGCGAGGGTGCGTGTGGGGGTGTGTATGTGTGTGTGAGGCCACAGTAGGAGATTATTGCAGGCCCCACGGGCAGGCATTGATCGATGAGGCATCTGTCTTCTAAACACTGGACAGTGAAGGGAAGAAGTCAAGAGAGGGTTGAGGTCTTAATGTAGAATCCAAACAAGTCCATGCTCAAATATGTTTTATTGCAGTAAAAATTAAGCATATATAATGGAGATCCTTTGATTAGCAGCTGGCTGTGTTTATTAAAGAGAAAATCTAGCCTTACATTTGCTTACATTGTAAGTTATTTTTGATTTTGAATATTTACTTCTAAAGGTTTTTTTTAAAAACAGGAAATTTGCTTGATGGAACTCATAAAATTTGACATTTCATCAGTTTTTTTTAGTCACTTTGCTTGATTTTGTTAAAAAAATAGAATAATTACAAATAATGCTCTTTTTAAAATATCTATGTAATCACAATATTTAAGTAATGACAAGTATTTTTGTTTGATTGGAGAAAAATTAAATATTTACAAATGATTATATATTTTTTTTCCAAGTAGGAGACAATTTTTTATTTTTTTTTGGGTGGGCGGGAAATAATGTTAATAATTGTGTATCTATAATGCCAAATTATTTTTAACGAGTTTCAAGATAATAGCTCTATGAACAGCTGATCCGAAAGCGAGTGAAATAATATCGCCTCCTGGGAAAGAAAGTTCGAAAAGCAAAGAGGCCTTTTTCATTGACTGTGTGCGTTATTGGTGTGAATGCCTGATAGAGTGAGTTCAAGTCTGGCCGAGCTTCTTTATCCATTATTTACATCAATAACAGATTTATCAGGCGGCCGAAGCGGCCACCGGGTTGGGAGATGCGGGGAGGGGTCTGCGCCGCAGATCCCTCAATCCTTTTGGCTGGAGATAAGACGAGGAGGAGTGGCCGACGGGTAACCGAGAGAGCACCAAGGGGCAATGGGGAATCACTAATGAGAGAGAGAGAGGAGGGAGTCTGAAACAGAGAGAGAGTAAAAGAGAAAGAGAGAGGGAGACTCATCATCATCATCATCAAAGACGCGCTCAGTGACTAGATTAGAGAGTAACCCAGCAGAGGAGCGTCGAGCTTTCACCCACCCAGCCGGAGGGAATCAACACCGAGCGAACTCAGCGCCGCCGGCCGAACCCGCGACCTGCTGTTCCCGGCCCTCGCCGCAGCAGCGTCCCGCTCTGTCTCCCCTCTCCCTCTCGCTCTCTCGCTCTCCCTCTGCGGTAAACTTACTATGGGTTGTGTCGCCAACTCCTCCGGGACTGAAGTGCTACTGCAGCTGGAGGCTCTCCGCAGCGCCGCGCAACTTTCTCAACTCTTTCGTCTCACGGAGAAAAGAAAGGTCAGGCCGAAACCCGCGTCGCGAGGCTCCCGCAGAGATTGCGTGTGTGCGCGTGCGTGTGTATGTGTGTGTATGTGTTATCTAAATGTTGTAAAAAAAAAAGAAGAAGAAGAAGAAAGAAAAAAAACTACTACTAATAATAATTTATCGTCTCCTTGTCTGTTTTCTATGTTAAACGAACTAAAAGTTGAGAGTTGAGTTGTCCAGCCTCTGTTACCTATATAGGCTTTGTATTGTGGAGGTGCGTGTGTGTGTATGTTGTGTGTGTATGAAGGGGAGTTTTCGGCTACCTTGCTGCGCTGCAGTTTCACTTGGTGCAGAGCGCCCCCATGTGGTCAAAATCATTGTAATCAGCATGTGTGATTGGATACGGTGTTGTTTAAACGCAGTCTACTTGTTTTACTTTTTATAATATCACATGAATGACTTTATCATTTTTCGTTATTTTTGTAATTTTTATTAAATTGTTAATTAGTCTGTGAGACTATTTCACCTGGTAGATCTAAGAAATGAGGCCTCGGATCAGAACGGCCTTTGTCTGTGACGTTCTTCATCTTCTTTTTTATGCTTTTAGCGCAATAGTACAATAACTATGAGTATGTCGAAAACAAATTCGATCAATTAATTTAATCAGCATTTAATATGTTGATATTAAGGAAACGTGCTCTCACTCTTCTCTCAGCTTGACATCTGTGGCTCATGTTAGTTTTTTTTCGCTTTTTATCTATGAAAGCGTGAATATGAGTGCCGACTTTTTTTCTTTTTTTACATTTTATTTGTTTTCAAGCGGTAAAATTACATTTTATCATCTGTTTTTTTTTTAATAAAATCTAGGTTTTTTGTTTTTTTGTTTTTTTGTCAGAAGTGAAACATGCGAATGTAAAACAGCTTGGTCGATTTATTCCATTTTATTATTTTAACGAGTAAGATTAAAATTAAACAATTGACTCAATGGGATGTCAAACCTTGCTGATATGAAAATTGGAACAGGTAAAGGAAAAGAAAAAAAAAATCTATTTTCAGAAATGTATTTTTCATTTATTTAATATTGACCGGAACTTAAAGTCTCCCTCTTTTGTCCCCCTATTCCCCTTCCTCTCCTTAGATTTATTATAAAGCTGTTCGGGATATTGAAGCAGGGGAGGAGCTCCTGGTGTATATGAAGGACGGGATTTTCCCCGAGGGATCCATGGCACCCAACCTACAAGGTAAGATTAATGCGCGTCATTAGAGCACACTTTAAACAAACTCCAACTCTCATCCTCTGCTGCTTTCACGACTCCTTAACTAATAAAAAAAAATAAAAAATGGAGAGAGAGAAAGAAAAACACATTGTCTCCTTCCAAAATATTCTTCCATCCTCAAGCATGGTGATTTTCTGAAAAATAATTAATGTCAATGATGGATAAAAACTAGTGAATCATTTATGCTTAAAGGCCCTTTAATTAAAAATATCAGCATGCAGAAGGAGAGGTCTAGTCTGATCTTTTATTGTAGTGCACTACACAAAAAAAAAAAAAAAACTTCAGCTCTGCCGGAACACTGAGGCGTCAATTGGCCCATTTTTTTTTTCTTTTTGTAAGGAAAGCCTGTGTGAAATTGGAACCTGCCTGTTTGGTAGTGCCGCATATCGAAACCACATTGTGCAACATTTTTTTAAACAAAAAACAGAGAGGGAGAAGTAATAAAAGCATTTATTCAGGACGGCTTCAATTCTGATCCAATCATGTTTCGTAAAAAATATCCATTATTTCTTTACATCTGATACCTGCATCACATAATAAATTGCAATAAATACAAAATATCTATTATTTCATGTGATACTTTTGTTAATGATAGTGATAATAATATTATTAAAAATAATAACTTTGTTGTACATCTCTCTGAAAACATAGTATCTCAGTTTTTAGTAAAATTAAAGTCAAACTAACAAACATAAAAACATCAGGACTGTACAGCTAACTACTGTACAATAGTATTACAATAAAATTAACCAACATTAATCTACAGGCCTAGTACTGAAAAAACAGCCTAAACTGCAATAAATGATCACTCTAATGCACGTTTCAGTCCTTTTTATATGTTTTCCAGGATACATTGTAAATTTACTGTATCAAAGTGTAAACCGATTTTAAGCTGCCGAACTGCTGAGAACGTTGGGTTTTACTGCAAATCTTCTCAGTACCATGCTGAGGCCTTCAAACCAAAGAAGTGCTGTAAATTAATTCAGCAATTTTTCAATGAAAGCACCATAGTTATTTCTGTTTTCTGTAAGAATTTCTTTCAATAAAAGCTGAAACTAAAACACAGTTTTACATTTAAATTGTTTTAAACTTGCAGCTTGTGACCTCTAATCCCCCAAAAAGATATCCAATCAACAACAGGTTGAGCCAACCCTTTGCAATAAATTATTTTTTTGCTTTTTATGGTATATTTATGTTCTCTCGTTCTGTTTCTTCTATGTGCCATGAACACACACTGCATTTAGTTATTGAACCAAGCTTATGATTGCTTATGTTAAAACATTTTTGTTTTTATTATGATTTCAAAAATACAGTCATCTCTACTTTTTATTAAGACTTCATTTCCGACACAAATTGTAAATTATAAAAATAAAATCCTGATATTCCCTTATAGTTTAGCTTGATGTTCCTTTAGATCTTGCCATTCCCTTGAACTGTCCGTGTGTGCTGGGCATCAGAGTAAATATGTCCAGCACTTTCTCTCATAATCTAATTTAGACCGTTTTGTTTGGAATAGAACTTGGCCTTTTTTCTAACTCTTTGAACATCTTGGACTTATTGTAGTGAAGCGCAGTTGTCAGGTAACAGTATTTTTTTGTTTTGTTTTGTTTTTTGATTAAAAAAAAAAAGACACCTTTTACTCGTCAATGATTTTACATCGCTTTGCTGGAGGGAGAACAGGATGTTTGTAAGATGTTCTGCTGCCCATTAAGTTTCCATGTCTGCATGATGTACAGACAGTGCTTAGACGTCGTTGCCAAACTAAGTGAGGGAAATAACAATTGAAAACAGTTTGATTGTTGTAAAGAGGGAAACTGGTGTGCTTTAAGTGGAGGTCAAAGATTAAGTGGGCATAGATATTTGTTCTTTTCATCTGTGTCTGTGTGTGTATACAGATAGAATACAAGATATAAGAATGAGGCAGCCTGCCAAAATATGTGCATAAAAGCTAAAACCTATGGCTTTGTGTATTGGTGTGAGAGAAGGACTAAACTGAAACAATATATTACAGGTGCATTTTTATTGGAAAATACTTTATTTTGAGCAAGGTAGACAGACAATTAGAAGGAGGACACAGACAAAGTCCACCTTCCTAGACATTTTGTGTTCTGGTCTCCCCTTTTGTGACTGAGACAGAAAGGCAGCGCCTGGCAGTGCAGCCCTGCTCTCTGCGTCTGGCTTATCGAAAAAGGAATTTGAAGTAAAGGACTTGAGGAGTCCCCCGAGACCTCACCCATGCTCCCAGATTAGCTGCTAAACTGCACATAATTGTGCCTCCCTTCTTCTCCCAGAGAGCTATTAGTCTCCACTTTATAACCTCCACCACCCCAATCCCACCCCAGCCCACTCGCACACAGCAGACTAACTGAAAAAACACATGTACACTGATATGCACCGAGCAAACGCCTTTGTTTATGCCTATTCTGACACACAGACCCGCTTTCACAATGGACACTTGTGTTGCTTTTACCAGAGCGCCTGTTTCACTACCTTTAACATAAACAGAAGCTTTTCCACCTATTAAGATCCTCAAAAATCTAACCCGAGTGGACGCGAGTCATGTTTTTTCAACATTTTCCACTCTGAAATCACCTAAATGGTGAGACGTTTTAATATCCATTCTTTAAGGTATACATGCACAAATCAGTGTCAAAAGCGAGCTAGTTAGTGTGGCGTTTGAGCTCGGCGTAATGCTCCATTGACCAGGCGGTCACTCATGCATCTCGTGAAGGTTAGAAACACTGGATGTTGGTGCTCTAATGCTCTTTTAATGTTTCCAAGAAGTTACAGCTGGATAAATGGTCACATGGAGTAGAAAGCAGGTGAGCCATGCACTGTAAGGCATTTTGGATAAACTCATTTAGCAGGGCTTGAATTGATGGATGAGAGCGTGTGGCATATTGGTGGAAAGGGAAAGGGGTTGAGGGGCAACGTAGGCAGTCGGTGCTCGGTGTCATGGCAAAGAAGGCATGGCAGCTTGATGCTGAAATCACCACTGGGCTGGCGCCGCTGCGACCCTGCTTACCTCCGCTCCTCGCAGCTTACTTTGGAAAATGTTCACAGGAGCACCGGCTTGCGCACACATTCACACGTCCATGCACAAAGTCCCTCCGCTGGGCTTTCTGTCTGTTGAACTTGGCGTCCGACTCAGGAATTGGCTATTGAGAAAGGTGGTCTAGGTTTTATGTGTTTGACCTTGCCTGTGAGAAGTATTGTAAAGGTTATCAGCATGGAAGAGGAAGACCGTTCCCCTATTGTTTCCCCTGTGTGCTATTACCCTTGCAGTCTGAGGCAAACACTTAGTTCAACGAATAATTAAGTGTGTTAATGAAGCCCACATTTTACTGGTAATTGATTTCCCTTTTATGTAGCTGTCAATTGCAGGATTGTTTACATTTACCTTTTGGAAAAACAAGTTTGTTAAGCTGTAATTAAAGCGCAAAACAGCATAGATTACTTGATGAGTAACAAGAGCAATTTTTAAAGGTGGAAATAGATCCTTTTCTACAGATAGTTACTGAACACTGGTACTGAAAAATGTAAAGAAAAAAATAGAGTCATAAATCCTGAAACAAATAGATTTTATATTTATTCTTTATGAATATGAAAAAAAGATGTATGTTTCAGTAATTTATAAAATGACATGCAGAAAGGCTTTTAAAATAACTTGAGTATGTACACTCTACCATTGTATTTTAACAGAAAAAAGGAATCTGAAAAAAGAAATCCTACTACTTCATACTTCAGACTTGATTACGATTAAGTTTTTAAATTGTATCTGAAAATATACGTCTAATTGGGCTTCTGCAGACGAGCAAATGTACCGCTGTGAAGACTGCGATGAGCTGTTCTCCTCAACCCTTGAGTTGCGACGGCATCAGAAGTACTCATGCTCAAGTGCAGGATCCATCTTTGATGCACTGAGAGAGGACTTCAAACAGGAGCGGGAGGACAGCGATGAGCCCATCCACGAGTGCAAGGACTGCGAAAAGATCTTCCCAAATGAGTACAGGTGCAGAGGATGCTCTTCTTTTTTTTTTCTTTTTTTTTTTTTTTTTTAGAAAATCAACATATATTGCACATTTGATGCATTCAATTGCTTGTTCTGTTTTTTGTTTTACTAAAGTCTGGGGCAACACATGATAGTCCACACAGAGGAGAGGGAGTACAAGTGTGACCAATGTCCCAAAGCCTTCAACTGGAAATCCAACCTCATCCGCCACCAGATGTCTCATGACAGTGGCAAGCGCTTTGAGTGTGAAAACTGTGATAAGGTACAGCATACCCGGCACGTAAGTTGTGCACTGGACACAGGCTTTTTCTGTTTTGACTTGTTTGAGCTAAATCTTTATTGTATTATACACAGTTTTTGGTCATTCAGACAGCAAGCCATATTTCAATAGCTATACATATTTTGTGGCTTCAGCGGCGGCAAACATTGTGTTGTCATGCTCTTATTTTGCATTTTCAGGTGTTCACAGATCCCAGCAACCTTCAGCGGCACATCCGCTCCCAGCATGTGGGAGCACGGGCTCACACGTGTCCTGAATGTGGCAAGACCTTTGCCACCTCGTCAGGTCTCAAACAGCATAAGCACATCCACAGCAGTGTCAAACCCTTTATCTGTAAGTAAGAGCTTATGGCAGATATCAAAATTCCTAATTTATTTCATACTTTTTTTCCATTGTACTTTAATAGATCATCTCCATATGGTCTGTGGATCTTGTATAACTTGTGACCCAAACATAAAGGCCCAGGGATTTCATATTTATTGGGATTTAACTGAGTTGTTTACATATGTGTTGGATATCAGGTGGTGACACTATTGTTTTACATTTGGATTGTCTCCTTCAACAAATTACCAGTGGGACAAAATTTTTAAAAAATATCAATGTCAACTTTTATTTCTGAAGCAAGGTATTTTGATTTAACGTTTGTTGGATGTTAAATTAATGGTTGAAAATAACATAAACTACTTTTCTTTTTTTAGGTGAACATTAACATTTAAAGTCATGCTGTAGACTTACTTACACTTAAGCATGAAAATCTTTGTCAGCATTGCAGAAATCAAACCCTTAATATAAATGCTGACCAGGTTTGCCCAGGTTTCTTCTGTATTTTTTAATTTATCTCTGGTGATAGGCTCCATGTGATTGAAGTTGGAAACCCTCTAATCCTGAATTTCCCCTCAGATATTCTGTATTAGATTAAAGTCTCTGACTGGGTCACTCCAAAATGCTAATATTAAGTCCACTCAGAAGAAACAAGGCAATATTCAAATATTGTCTTAAAGCTAAGTCAACCTAGGCCATGAATAGGGATTAAGGTTCCAACCATATGGTTATTACATATTTGCACTCAATTTAATATATTTTTTTATGAATTGTAAAAAAGACACACCAAGTGACTGATGCTGTACAAAAAAAAATACAATTTGTTGTTAGTGTTGCATCTGTAGTCTGTTTTGTATGCTATTGATTTGGTATGCATAGTTAGAGACAGTGTTAAAATGGGTTTAACCAGGCCCTGATGGGCTACGTCTTTTTGCGTCCCCAGGTGAGGTGTGCCACAAATCCTACACCCAGTTCTCCAACCTCTGCCGTCACAAGAGAATGCATGCTGACTGTCGTACCCAGATCAAGTGTAAGGACTGTGGGCAGTTATTCAGCACTACCTCCTCCCTCAACAAGCATCGCCGCTTTTGCGAGGGCAAAAATCATTATGGCACTCCAGCAGGGATTTTCACCCCTGGAATTGCCATGAGCTCTAGCCCCATCATGGCTAAAGCCAAATCCCACCATCCCCACCTACCAGGACTGAACCAGTCAGGTTTAGGCTTCACTGACTACTTTCCCTCGAGACCTCACCCTCATGCCGGCTTGCCCTTCTCCACAGGACCTCATGGCTTCCCATCTCTCCCACATGGGTTTCCAGGTATCTTCCCCCCTACGCTTTATCCACGGCCACCTTTATTACCTCCCAGTCCTTTATTAAAGAGCCCACTAGCAGGCAGCAGTCAGGAGGTTAAGCTCCCTCGGAGCCCCTTAGATGCCCCGCCATTGTCACTTGTCAACTCCACAAACAGCAATGGCTTTAGTGGTTTGAGTCCACTGGAAGACAAGGAAAAGGACAGTAAGCTTGATTTGTCTTCTAGTGGAGAAACTAAACCTAAATCTAAACTGGCAGACATGTCGGATGGAAGTGACCTTGAAGATGTTAATACCACAAGTGGAACAGATTTGGACACCACTACTGGTACTGTTTCAGGGGACGGTTCTGACCTGGAGAGCGAAGGTGATAGTGAACGTGAGAGGAGTGGTAAAAGGAGGAAGCCGTCTGGCACTGTGTCAAGTCAAGACGGAAACCAGTTAGAGGACTCAAGTAGTGCGTTGATATCAGTTGTGTCTAATTCAGGAACACTTTCTATAGATCGCCCTTTTCATTCTGCTTCATCCCAGCACTCCTTCTTTCCTCCACCTGATGAGCAAGCCCTGCCTCCCACCACCACAAATGCCAATGCAGCCACCGATTCCATTAAAGCAATTGCTAACATAGCTGAGAAATATTTTGGCCCTGCTTTGATGGGACTTCATCAGGAGAAAAAGATGGGTCCACTGCCCTACCATTCCATGTTTCCCTTTCAGTTTCTACCCAACTTCCACAACTCCCTATACCCATTCGGCGCTGATCGAGGCACTCTCAATCCTGGCATATTCCTGAAGGCAGAGCCCAAATCCCCTCGTGAACAGCTGCACAAGATGGTTTCAAGTTCCCCCACAGCTCCTGCTCCCACCGCAGAGTCACCTTTTGATCTCACAACGAAACCCAAGGAGGCCAAGTTAACTCCTCCAGCTCCAACAAACCCATCCAACCCAAGCAGTACTGGGAACAACAGTGGTCCTGTAGTGATATCTAACAATGAAGAGCAGCCACTGGACCTCAGCATTGGCAGCAGAAATCGAAGTGGTCACAACGGCCTGCCAGCTGAGCCCCAAATTCGAAAGAATCATATCTTTGGTGCCGGCAAGGTGGTCTCCCATAAAGACGAAACCTCAGTGGGATTCCTTCATCCTCATTCGCAGTCATTGCACCAACCCTCCATAACCCAGCACCAGCAACCGCAGGCACAGCCGCATCAGCCTCCACCACTGCACTATGCCAAGCCCTCCGCATTCTTCATGGATCCCATCTACAGGTATTTCAGCCCCAATTAGACCAGGACCTAACATTTTCACATAATCAACAAGGTAGAACTTGATGTCAGGTTTAAAGACGTTAGGGAAACTCTGACCTTGGTACGTAACCCTGTGCCTTGTCGTTGGTCCAGCAGGGTGGAGAAGAGGAAGCTACTTGATCCGGTTGGAGCTTTGAAGGAGAAGATACTGAGGCCCTCCCCACCACTCTTCCATCCACAGGTAAACTAGACTCAATATATTGTACGTATCTTATTGAAAAGAGAGATTTCAACACGCTGACATGAACGCAAGGAAATGGCCTAAACATGTTACAAATGAACATATTGTTCCTGAAAGGGATTCACTTTTATTTATTTTATATTGCGTCTTAAATAAAAAGGCGTTTAACTTGAGTTACATTGAAATACTAAGCTTCTGCTTCCCACAACACCGCAACCTGAATTAATAGACCCCTTTGCTCCTTTACTCCTCTGTGCTCATGTATTTTCTCAAGGGTTCTGTGATTTCTTCCTTTGTTTACCAAATGGCGCCTGTGTACTTTGTCAACTCCACGTTTTTTCCAGAAGACACGGTGTGTTATAGCACGTCCTTTGATAATCAGCAACATTGTTTGACTGTCTCCAGACCTTCCCTACCTCTGCAAATCTTGATTACAAAGAATGATAATATTATTAATAAAGTAAAATACCAGTTTGAATTGAACAGATTGCCTCAGTTGGCCATGCCACTGTTATTCGTGGCATTGTTTTATGTACTGAGAGTCCAAAGGCCAGCCAATAAGTCAATACCCTTCAGGAGTTTTTCTCAGTGACTGGCTGGCTGGCTAGATAATAGCACTGTGTCCATCAAGGACATCCTGTGTTTGTGTCCAGGAGAATAGGGGCCTCTCATTGGGGAAGCAGTTTAATCTGACCTGGAAATCTGTGTCCTCTATTAAGCATGACTTTGCAATTCTCTCATCTCGTAAATATCCAGATAGATTCATATATATTTACACGTACAATAAATGTACTGTTCTTGATTAAATTTGTGAGCAAATTGCTATTCCTGTGGGATTACAATTAAAGTCTACAACAGGCATTTCCCTGGTTCCCATTTGAATACATCGCCTCATAATTTATTGCTATACCACTGATAAAATGTTTTCACAGGCCTCCATGTAAAAACTTCTCATATGGGAGTGTCCCAGCTGTGATCCTCCCAGCGATCCAAACACAATGCCACCTCTAATTCAGTCGCATGACGGAATCTCCCCACACCCCCTGTACCCGTTTCTCAGACTACGAATAAACACATAGCGACGGAGTGTCTGTCCCCGTGTCTCTCCCATCCCATATTCACTAATAAAAGGAAGGATGTAAGCCTGTTTTGGCAAATAAACTTCTACGTGGCTGGCCTCTTTTGTTCACAGGCTTCTAGGGGAAGGAAAGCGGCTATCAGTAGGGGGTATGACAAACTATATTGTACTTTGCAAGTTTGCTAGTTTAAAACAGCAGCTTTGTCAAAAAAAAGTAAGAGGTAAAGAACAAAACACTAGTTTAAATTGATTCAGAGGAGAAGGGGCACTTAAGTCAGTTGGGTTAGTGGTCTTTAGAAACAACAAGATTATACCCTAATATAAACTACTTTGCCAATGCTTCTGGTACATAACTCTTTCACTTTCTGTTAGTTATTATAACTTGGTTTCTAACTGCCTAGTTTTAACCAAGACATCAATCTCCTGTATGAAGGGAAAAATTGGTTCTACCAGTATGCTACCCTGCATCTCCTGTATATTGAAGGCACTTTTACAAATTAGGCATATGACCACATTGACCACGTTTTTAAATGCTTAAAGTTTTTTAAAGCTTTAAGTTCACTTAACTTGTTTTGTGAGTTAGTTGCTAGGTGACACACAGTTGTTGCCAGAAACGTGCTCTGCAACTTTAACAAATACAAACAAGGGATGGCAAAAGGTACATAGTTAAATTATCAGTTTAGATTTTTAATTGGTCATGGAGTTGACAATGGCTTAAAAGGAAAAAAAGACTGCCATGAGCAACAAAAATGTCCTTGAATAAAGTAAATCAGATGAACTTGTGCCCCTTTTTGTAATTTCAGTCTGGACTGCTTTGGTGTTTAATGATAAACGCCTCACATTCTGAGAACAGTTCTGTTCTCAGTTCATCTACCATACAGAAGAATAATTACCTCCATTTTGTGTCTTCTATCTAATTGTCTGTCCTATGAAAATGTGATAGCAACTTAAAGGTTTATAAACTTACACCTAGCAAAAAATAAATAATAAGAAGAACTGTGATCTTTATGAGATAGGAGTTGTTTTAAAACAATGAAAATCTGCTTTGCTTTGGGCCCCGCCTGGATTAGCGGCTAACTTCTGCCTCAAGAACTAGCTCATCTTTATTTATGCTAAATTAAGATACCAAACAAGTTGCTAACTGAACATGGAATCTCACAACAAAAAATCCTGGTGTAAAATTTATCACAAATATTCATGTAATGATCTACTATTCATTATTGATGGGAGGTGAGTCAAACACACTGACTGTATTTCAAAAGTATATGACATTTTTTTGGCATCTTTCAGATGTCAGCCATGGAAAATATGACCGAGAAGCTGGAGAGCTTTGGTGCCCTGAAACTGGACATGCCACCCAATACGCTGCAACACCCGACCCATCCACTGTTCAACTTCCGCTCACCACCACCTTCCCTCTCAGAAGCAATCCTTCGAAAGGGCAAGGAACGTTATGCTTGCAGGTTAGTACACTATGGATGTTGCGCTGGTTACGCCATCACAATGAAGTTAAAGTTAAACTCTTAAATAATAATGTGCCTTCAATGTCCATCCTTCCCTCCAGGTACTGTGGGAAGATTTTCCCCCGCTCAGCAAACCTCACCAGGCACTTGCGGACACACACAGGGGAGCAGCCCTACAGGTTTCTACAGTTTTTTTTTGGTTTCTGTCTTCTTATTTTTCATATAGTTTTAGCTCATGTTTTAGAGTATTCTTATTCTTCAAATACCCTCCTTTCAGAAATGCTCCATTTTTATGTTTAAGCATGATGAACATTATTTATCTAAAACCGTATGCATGCCTTTCTTCTGTCTGAAACTAGCACTTTTTACTGTTTATTTCTTTCCCACCTAAGCAGGTACATTTATAAAAATGACAATAACAATCCTGACTGCATCATTTGAATGTAACGCCCTGATCGCGCTGCTGCTGCACCTCTAACCTATATTTCAATGACTCTGTTGGTCTTTGGCAGGTGTAAATACTGTGACCGCTCATTCAGCATCTCCTCCAACCTTCAGCGTCATGTCCGCAATATCCACAACAAGGAAAAACCCTTCAAGTGTCACCTGTGCAATCGCTGCTTCGGTCAGCAAACCAACCTCGACCGCCATCTCAAGAAGCACGAGCACGAGAACATTCCTGGTGAGGCTGCCACATCTGCGGCTGCTTCTCTGACAAAACTGAGGCGAAGCACGTTGAAAGTAGTTAGTAAACAGGGACTGCTTGGCTAAAGGTTTTGAATGATAAATGGCTCACCATAACATGTGCAGAAATTTAAAATCATCACCCAGATAAATGTTTGAACGATTTGAAATGGGTAAAATCTATTGAAAGAGGGACTTGCTGTGTAGTATGGTGGTATGCCACTGATTATAGATGGAATACAAACATTATGAAAGGAGTAAATGCCTGTTTGCGTTAGCATCTAAGTTACACATGATTTAATGCGTGGCTAATATGACAACCTGAAAGGAGACAATGCAACAGGCTTTTACCACTTTGACCAAGTTTACATGAAGCTAGTAACCATTGATCAGTTTTTAAGGGTCATCACACTTGTGCCATAATAATCTTAATAACTCATACTTCTATTTGCTGTATCTCAACCATTGTTGCCCAATAAGAGTGTAAAATTGGAATAGAATAATGTTGTATAATTTTATAAACCTTTTGAAATAGTTGTTTTTCAGATCGAAAATGGCATTCCTCTTCAAAAATACCGTGTTTTCTTCTGGCAAAATATACTAAGGCTTTTTTAAAAAGAATTACACGTTACTTCTGCAGCTGTTTATTTTTTTTGTCAATTACCTTTGAACATGAATTTTTTATTTTTTTTTCCGTCACAGTCAGCCAGCAGTCCGGGATGCTTTCCAACCTAGGAACCACGATCTCCTCTCCAAACTCCGAGCCAGACAATCACGCACTTTTAGACGAGAAGGAGGACTCGTACTTCTCTGAAATTCGCAACTTTATTTCCAACAATGAGATGAACCAGGCCTCCAGCTCCACGGATAAAAGGTTAGACAAAAGCAAACTTATTTCATTTACACCATGTGTTTTACATGTTGTGATAGCTCTTAATTTATTTAAATGTACAGATATCTGTGGATTTCAATTGTGCCTTACTCTATGTTTATGACAATTAAATAATCCTCTGTGATATGTTTAAAATGTTGAACATTGTTTTTTCAACATAACTGCTTCAAACTGCTTCATAACTTTTTTTCTCTGACATTTCTGCTGTGTCCCTTAGTCTTTGTGAAGCTGCTTCTTCACAAATGTTTTCTAATCGTTCTCTGTGGCCTTCATAAATGGCTTTTTGGGGGGCAACAAATTAAAGTACGATATATACAGTCATGTCACACTTTTAGTTGCTTTTTTATATATAAAAGGAAACACTGAAGCCATGTATCCCTTTTCTTCTTTATAATCATGCTATTTGTATCAACCCGTCACATTACACCTCAATATAATTCAATGAATTCTGCGATTGTAACATTATAAACTGTGAACAGGTTCAAGGGGTATACATGCTTTTGTAAGTCACTATCGGTGTTAGCATTGAGTACAGAGTGCTCCCTAGTGGTTTAAACATGCCTGCCATTAGTCTCCATCACCTTCAAAGCTTTATCTGCCATATGTTCTTCAAATTTGTTCCCATATTGTTAAGATCTTTTGCAGATATGTTGCTTCAGCTCCATCACAGTTTTTTTAAGGCCCATCCGTCTATCTCCACCCACAAATGTCACGTTGGATCGACTTCCATTCTTCTAGATTTCCAGTGCTCAGTTTGTGGGAATCTTCCAACAACTAACTAACAGAAAAAGTAGAAGGGATGAAATGTTTTCTCTTAATCAGTGGTTTGCCTTCTTTTATTGACTCTCTCACTTTCATTCTTGTTTTGAATTTCCTTTTAGTAGTCTCACATTTTGTCTTTCCATTCTTCCATCATACTCCCCCCTCCCCGCTTTCTTCTTGTCAACACACATTACATCCAGCAGGCCCAGTGGCAAATTAGCCCCCTCTGCCATCTGGGATCAATACAGAGTCTCATCTGCAACAGCCATAGCCTGACATTTTAATATCTGTAATTCAGACTATGTTATGCTTTCTGTCCTCCTACCAGACAGCCTGCTGTTTATTCTCCCTTTGAGTGACTGAAGCAAAACTGGGAACACAAACACACATTTATGGATGGCTATTTGTAATCATTTTTAACCGCCCCCGCAACCATAGTTCCCCTTCCTTCAAAACTCCAGCCAGTCAAAATAAGAATTCCTGGAAGCTCATGAAAACTTTTGAAATGTTTCCATGTTGGAGATGCTGCTGATTCTGAGGCAAAAGTTTGAAACAACAATAACAGAGTATGGATCTTCATGGATATATTTCTTGAAAGGCATCTTTTTTGGAGGAAGGAAGTTACCTCCACAATCTTAATCCTCAGGTCACGGCTTTGGCTTTAGAGTTGGATAAAACCCCAATTGGGTCTGGTTTCTTGTCTACGACAGGGAGGACCCTAAGGGGGAATTTGGTTTAGGCATTTATCTGGGAGATCCACCGATGATTGAGTTCTTCCCCCAATCTGCCTGCGGTACCCATACCCCCAGCCCACTAACACAAACACCCAACTGACGTGTTTAGACTAAATGACAAAACCCAGGCCCCCCCCTGTGTTCGAGCTACGCTTCTTTCTCCATTCACCAGCGCTGCCGAGTAGCTCTGCAATTTGATTATGGTGATATTTAATCTAGATTGAAAGAGAAGAACTTTTCTCCCCCTAAAGCCTCTCGACCCGCTTGGACCGACCCACTCTGTGTGACCCAATCCTGTCCCCGTGCACCCCTTCCCAGAGGTAACCCTGTCCGATTTGATGAATGTCCACAGTTCGGCAAAAAAAAAAAAATGCAAGGGGTAAATTTGCCATCCCAAAGGAAATGATATCATGAGCCATGACATTGTGGTTGGGGGGTGATGGAGGAACGGCACTTTGTTGAGTCGCAGGCTGGAAAATGTACAGATGGCAGTCTGTAATGGTAGCTTGCTGATAGCCCATTCACAGCAGAGCCGACATCTTCCCTCAGCCACGCCAGCTACGTTCCACCATTATGGTGTGAAGCGGCTTGTGGAGGACCGGGTCTAAGGCGGAGCCGTCTCCGTCTCTGTTTGGGGGGTTGCTGGCCAATTAATCATCTGCCGGGTTGTTTGAAAAGAGCTCCAGGCAGACTGTCGGCACCCATGTTCTTTGTGTGGACACTGGAGTTGTACTGTTCACGTTGTCATCAGATTACGTCTTTTTCTGAAAGATGAGTCATGCATTTGGACGGGTAGGAAATGGGTAACAGTAACCAGGGCCAGACTGTTTGTGTCATATATTTGTAGCAACTAAAATTAGCAAAAAGAGCATTCAAAGCTCTTGGAACGAGTGAATGTTTTAATCTACTTTCTCAGAATGTGAGAAATATTTTCAAACTATGATTGAAAGGGGTTTTTTTTCTTCTACATAAAAAAAGCAAAACTATATTCTGCTTTGACAACATAAGTCTATAAAAGTTGTACCTACCAAAATTTTCTCACTTCTCCTACCTCCGCAGGTCAGAGCAGCCTGAAGAGGAGCGCCCGCCCAGCCACAGTTTGTCCAACTCCAAGCTAGGGATGCAAGGGCTGGAGGAAGAGGAAGAGGAGGTGGAAGGAGATGACGAGGAGGAGGAAGAAGGCAGCCTGACGGAGAAGTCGCACGACGAGGCGCCGGAGTCTCCATCTCCAGTCACGACAGGAGTCTACGAGGAGGACGAGGAAGAGGAAGACACGGAGACGGCTCCATTAGCTATGAGCTATGAACACACTCGCAGGTAGTTGTACATGTCAATAAAGTTTAATATAAAAAAATGCAGTTTTGCATTGGTTTTATTCCAATTTATTCAACTACTAAACTGATATAAACAGTGCTTTAAACTGTACATAGCTGTACACGAGTAAGATTTCTCACAAATTAAAAAAAAAACTTAAAAGTGTGGCATGCATTTGTATTTTGCACACCTGAGTCAGCAGAACCACATTTGCTTCAGGTATAGCTGAAAGTATTTCGAACACGATTTCACCAATCTTACATTTTTATGAAGTCTTTTTGCGGCCTCTCATTTTTTCATTTTCTTGTGTTGCCTTTCGTTTGTTTTCCCCACAGACAAGCGTTTTGCAATTCGTCTAAAAATCTGTTTTGGAATTGATTTGGGTGTGTTAAAGTAAAGAGAGCTGAAAACACATGTCTGCCACACTTTTCAGATTTTTGTATACAAATAAACTTAACAAGTTGTACTTTTTTTTCCAACGTTACAAATGTGCCTTATTTTGTGTTGGTCTAGTAGTATGTACAGTAGAATCCTCCCATATGTCATATCCAGTAAAATGTGACAAAATGTGGAAAAAGTGTAAGGGATATGAATTCGTTTATAAGGCATGGAGGAGGAGACGGGCTTGAATTTCAGATTCTCTTTAGCTTCACTTCCTCTTTTATTCATGTTAGGTCAGCTTCCTATCTTTTCCCTAAAGCTTTTTATTACTTTGTCAGTTTGTCCCGTCTGCCTTTCTAACCTTTAATTAACTGTACCTTTCTTCTGTTTATCTCCATCTTTCCTCATTTTACTTCCTGTTTGTAACATTTTCCCCTTCTCAAATCTCTTTAACGCTCCCTCTGTCTCATCCAAATCTTTGTCTTTTCCTCCTTTTGCTCATCCATCCATCCATCCATCCGATCCCTCCATACTGCACCATCCTTTCATTCACCCCTGCATTGGTGTTCAGGTGTATAGAGGAGGAGGGCTCTCTCTTGGATCTGGAGGGTCTGCCCAGCTTCCCTAAGAGCCTGGATGGTTTACGTAAAGCAGCCATTGATGAGCAGTCCTTTGACGTTAAAGACATATTTAACACTTCACTAGAGTCTGAGGCATTGAAAGAAACATTGTACAGGCAGGCTAAAACCCAGGTATGTTGCTGGATTTTGGGTTATCTGTTTAAAATAGGGATGGGACTTTGAGACCCTCAACATACACAAGTTTAATTTTCAACAAACAAAGTGTATACTATACCCTGTCATTTCCTGTCACATGTATTCATTGTATTGTGTATATTTCCTGGTTATTTATATCACATGTATTGTTCTTTTGTCACACTAAAATGTTTCAATTCATAGTACAAGGCAGTTTCAACCACGCAAAACCTATTTTACTAAACGCATTCAATCAAGTTTAAATTGATTCAGAAATCAGGGTTCAGAAATCTTTCATTTTTCATTTTAGCCTTTCATGAATTGTTGGTGTACCTTGGAACATTGTTCCACATGAGCTTAACCTATGGCCAAACATTCCCCTATTATTTTCTAATAGAGCAGAATTCATGATTCTGTTAACTATGGTCATGAAGTCATGAAGATCCTGAAGCAGCAAAGCGGTTTTCAGCCATCACCGAACCACCTTCAGGTTTCACTCAGTCTGGGAATTGCATTTTTTTCCTGAAATGCTGTTAGTTTTTTTTGCAGTAGATGAAATGGGACCAACAGTTTCCACTTTTGGCTTGTCAACCCACAAAATATTTCCTTGATAATTTTGGGATCATCAAGATTGACAAATCTAACATGGGCCGTTGTGCCCAGTCTCTATCTTATTGTTGAACCATGAAGACTCATCTTCTCTGTGACGAGTGTGGCCTGCAGATTTACTACGGAGTCCATTTGTCTGGGACAGGTCATCAATGAGCTGTTTGAGTAATTTTGTTTCAGGGTTTCCTCCAGTGTATTATAAGCCTGGCGGGCCACCAGGCTTTACTTGTGCCCCTAACAGGCTAAGCTTTGCTAACTGTTTTTTTTTTTATGTTTGCATTTTTTAAGACTTTATAGTTGGTGTTCAAGTATTAATCTTCTAATCTTTCAATAACATATAGTAATCAAGCGATATTTTCAAAATTTCTGTCAACTTTAAAAAAAATTTTAACTAAAAAACACAACGGGCTGCTGGATGAATGACTGCCTTAGCACCCAACCACCAGGATTATCAAATGTTCTGGGGGAAACCTTGTGTTTGGTTCGCAACTCCTTGGAAAGTTCACCACTGTTTCATATTTCTCTTGCATTAGTGAATCATAGTTCTCACCGTGGCTTGCTAAATTCCCACAGAAGTAGAAATAACTTTGTAACCCTTTCCAAACACGTAGTTGTCTACAACTTTGCTTTTTATCTGTTCTTAAATTTATTTATTTTATTTCTTTTGAGACTTTCTAGGTTGCTTCATATTTTTAGATAATTTCTATTTAAGTGGTTTCTTAATTCTGTGGGTCTATTGTAATCCAGCCTAGTTGTGGTTTGTAACAATAAACCAAAAATAATGTGGTTAGTCAAATATAAATCAGGATTTTACAAGGGCGCATTTATGCATGTGTTAAATGTTTATATGAGAAACATCATTTGGAAATGTTTTGTTTTTACTAAAGTTATTTTTATCCAATATTAACATTAGTTTGATGATCTGGAACATATTAGTGTGACAAAAGGATCAGAAAAAGAAGCAGTCTTTAGGGTAGAAAACACATTATTAGAGTCCTTTAAATGGCATCTTTTTGAAAAAGTACCAATTATAAAATTAAGAAAACTATTTTCCATCATTTGTAAATAGATGCAGAGTTTTGTGAATTGGCCCAGATGACTGAAGTGAATTATGTCAAATCATAAAGCACAAACATTAGTTATGTTTTAGGCTGCTGCATTTTCTTAAGTAGTTGTTCCTAAATTGGTCAGCAACATTTATCATTATACTATCTGATATTATTTCATGAATGTCAAACACAATCTCTGGAAATGAGAAACTATATGGGAAAGAGAGAGATTGCTAAACATGTGCGTATAGGTGAACCTTGCAGATTTTCTCTTAATTGATATCCAACTGTTGTTCCTTTGCAGGCTTATGCAATGATGCTGTCTCTCTCGGAGAACAACCCTTTGCACGCACCCTCTCAGAACTCTCTGGACGCTTGGCTGAGCATGGGAAGCGGACCGTCTGAGACGAGCAGCTTTCACCCACTCAACCATATCTAGGCAAAGAGAGGCCGAGGAAAGACGGAAGGAAAAGTAGGGGGAACATTTAGTCTCACAAATAGACAGAAACAAGAGACTGGCTGGACATCGGGAAGACGAGAAGGCCGTGAAGGATTTCATTGTCACACACATTCAAGGCAGAGCGGATGAGTTTGCGCGGCTATGCCTGTGTTCACGACGGAGGAGGAGAGGGAATGGAGGGGACGTGTCCCCTTGTGAGGTGTCCTGCAAGACTGTCTAAGAGAAAGCACTGCTAAGCTCCTGTTGATGTGAAGGACATGATGAATGCTTCTCCAGAGCATTGAAACTCTGCATCACTCTGATTCCCCCCCCCCTCAGTGCACAATGCTCACTGCAGCATCACAGTCACCCTGTAAAACGGCTCCCTAAAAGACACTTACTGAACTGATAATGTCTCTAAAGTCTGTGCACAATGCCCGACGCAAGCATTGCAGCACTGGCACTGCATGTCCACCAGGTGGCACTGTTTCAGCAGAAATAGAGGACTCGTGAGTGATTCTCTCCAGGTTTTCTTTGTTTTTTCCTCCAGCAGTCATGGCGACTAATCTTGTTATATTTTTTTTGGTTTTTTTCTTTTTTGTTTTTTTTTTAGTTTTTCTTTTTACATTTTTATTTAATTTCAGAATCAAAAGCACCAGACAAGATGAACGAATCCTCAGAACCAGTAGACTGTTGATTTTTCACTGATTACATGGAGAATGATGTCCAACGTTCAAATGTGATGATGTAATGAGCTATGTGGGCCAATAGTTATTAAAATTGGCTACTAAATTTGTTCATGTTGAAACTTAAATTATACTAAAAAAAAGTGTGTTTTTCTGTTTTGTTTATTGCATCATCAATTAAATGTATTTACTTTCTTTACTATAGATACCACAGTATTGCTTCTCTTTAGGCACAAGAGTACTCGACTATTAATTTAATTACTTTTAGAGAAGGACCAAATTTGCTGTCACATGATGTAAAAATGATAATAGCCTAGACGTTCATATTCAGAGTGGTATGTGCCAAATAACCGCTAGAAGTCTTTTTTTTTTTTCTTTGACAATCATTTCATTTCCAAGAGGCCTCACATTTGCTGTCACGTTTCTTTTTCCCTAATAACATTATATGTTTAATTTCAGAAGTGTGTGCATGTATTTATTTCTATGTTGTTTTGTTGAGACTCAAGAAGAGAAAATGAAGAAACAAAAAAGGTCTTTTCATCCCTGTTTTTCTTGAAGAAGGAAAAAGGTTCGCCTGTCAAAGCACAGGGGGAGATTCTGAATCTCTGGTTTTGACGGATTAGTGTGCCAAAATTAAAAGACCCCACAAGTTAATTAGTTTTTTTTTTTATTGTTATTATTTATAGTTAAATGCAAGTGTAGTTATTCTTAGAGTCCTGTTTGGCATTGGAACATAGTGGGCAGGTTAACCCTGGTTTTCCTTTTATTGTTTCACTTTAACAGTTAACTCAATATGCTGTTTTCTTTCCCTCTCTACCTAGCGGCATAATTGTACAAATATCATTTTGAATGTCAGTTAAAGGGCATTACGTCATCATTACTGAATCTGGATTTCTTCCGCCGTCGGCTCATGTTATAGTCTTTTTTTTTTTTTTTGGCATGCATCACTTGTAGCGTAGCCTGCAAGTTGTCATCTTAAAACGATTTTGTCTCAGGTTAGTTGTCTGGTCGGAAATTCTCACAGCATCCAGTCAAGGTTCGCTGATTATATATGAAGAGATTTGACTCGTGATTGTTAAAGAACAGAGTGGTCATCCTGAAGTCTGTTGGTCAGACTTGTTAAACGCCGTATTAATTGCTTTGAGACCCAATTCTGTTAACTCTGCGAAGACGGCTGTGTCAGAGACAGCAGAAAACATTTACAGTTGGTACTTGAAGGCAGCTGGGTTTTAGTCTTATGGATCACTTTTCATCCCTTTTAGACTTTTATAATCAGGCCTGATGCTGTTTTCTTCTTTCTTTTTTTTTTTTTTTCTTTTTTTTTTATTAACAAGCACTTAAAGCAACTGGGACCAGACCATCACCTGGATATAGTTTGGTCTTTTGGTTGAACTTAGATTCCAGATCCATTTTTTTTAAAAGCTGATTTGACTTTCAATAGATGAGCCACCTGGACTCAACAAGGAGAGATGAGAATAAAACTAAAGCACTGTAATTTTTATTCACAACAGCAGGTGATAGTGTGATGCTAGGACTGCTGCGTCATCTCATTTTCTTAAGACTAAAGTCTCTTTTATATATACGTATATATAATTCTACTGAATGAAATTCCATTCATTGTAAACACCTTATTTTTCAATTTGTGCTTAGAAAATGTAAAGACTTGGGTCACTAAGGTTTTAGGTTGACTATGTGTAGTTATTCATGTCATGGACTACTGTAATAACCACGCGCTGTGCGAAGCAACTGAATTGAAAGCGTTGAAGTATTCCATTTTGGCAACTTCACAAAATGTTCTGGTCACTGAAATATATTTTTTTTTCAACGTAATAATACATGGTTGCTCTTTGCCCAACTGTTACAGAAGAAAGTCAAAAAAAAAATAAAAATACACGGTTTCTTTTTAACTGTATAGTATTTTAAAGAATGAAAAACAATGGTGCATTTGTCTGAAGAAGAAAAAAAAAACCTTTGAAAAATATGGGTTTTAATGGATGGTGCTTGTTTTGTTTAAAATCTGAGTTGTATATCGCCTCTGTTATGTTTATTGAAAACAAATGAAAAAAAAAGTTATCGTGCATGACGTGTTTAGCAGTCATAATGATGTCCATTTGTGAAACGTGTATCAATTCAAAAACAGAAAAAAAAAAAAGTAAGAGAAAAAAAATTGTAGATGCACTTATTGTACATGTGTTTAGGTTAGTAGGTTTGACTTCAAGTTCTGACTGCCTGGCAGATGTGTGGGCAGGTTCTGAAAGACATAGAAACGACTCACGGGAGAAGACCTAATGAAAAACAATAAAGGATTGTAGAATAATATTGAACAATTCTGGAATTGCAGTTCTTTTGATGCTTGTGATTATTGCAGATGTACTTTAGAGAAATTTCATTGAAAAGATATGACTCTGATGTTAATTCTGTAGAATAGCAATGTATACCAAATGTAATCTTTCCAATGCTATGAAGAATTTATACATGAAATTGATATGCAATAAAACCTGTGTGCTTTTTACGATTTGTGATGCCTTTAATTCTAGATTCTTAAAAGTAGCTGATAAACTACTTGGACAAAGGATTTTATAAAATACTTTAATTTAATTACAGTCTTTTGATTCAGAGGTAAACTGATTTAAAAATAAATGTCACATTGCGGAAGTA
>CAEFZY010001710.1:0-17215 GCA_903066815.1 Brachyrhaphis roseni
TATATATATATATATATATATATATATATATATAAATAACGCTTAAACATCCCAATACTTCAGAAAACAATCACGTGCATTCAAATTAAAAAGTGTATTTATTTTAGTAGCTCAAAAGTGAAAGTTATGTGGAAGTTGTCCCAATTTTTTGGTCTTCTTTTCCAATCTACTGACATCATAAGGACACGTTAACACTAAATTGCATATTGTGTGTTGAGTCTAATCACCAACTCAATAAAAAATCTGCAAAAGTATGTGCTTTAATCTTTATTGATTGATGTAGTTGCTATACAAAAGTCAGGTTACAAACAAAGCATTTCCTTGGAGTAAACAACAACTAACGTTTTAAATCACATTTTTATCTCGAATCAGATAAATCACAATTCTTATGTTTTATATTCCACAGCTGAAGACATTGTGGCTGCACCACAACGAGATGTTGGTCCATGCAGAATAACTAAAGTCCATAGCCATTTGCAAACGACACGCACAGTAAAGCAATTAGAAACCTGAAACATTTTGTTATATATATAAAAAAAGAAAGGCATAAAAACAAATCAGCCGGCGCAGACCATAGCTTTTTTGATTACTGTGAAACTAAATCCTTTGGACCTCATCTTCACCTCAATGTCTTCTTGAGTCTGTCTCAGTGGGTTTTTCATTAGATAGACCATCCTTCTGAAACCTTCTTCAAGACCCACTCCCATGGTGGCTGAACAGGGCTGGATGAACCACGCTCTGCCTTCACACACTCTCCCCAGGTCCAGTCTCTGGCAGAGTGTCTCTGGGCTCAGAGCTCCTGGAAGGTCCTGTTTGTTGGCCAGAATCACAAGGGGAACTCCTTTCAGACTGTGGTTTCTCAAGATCTAAAATGTAAAGGAGAATACACCATTATTGTGACGTGAAATACAAAGTTTAAATAAATTCAACCACTTATGAGGTATATTTCTATTCTTTGTAGTACAAACAGTTTTTTAAAACAATTTAATAACAAGAAGAATTGTTTCCAGATCCTTTGCTGAATCTTTTAAATCCTGTCACAACTTCTCACCTGTGCAGTTAGCAGGAGCGCCGCCAGGAATCTTGGGCCCCATAACACAAAATTAAAATGCTAAGTAATTGCATTTTATTCAAGCTGCAGTATATAACTTTAATAAAACATATGCTTTCTCCATATTTGTTAAAGCTGTCACCATGTCGTGACAGTTTGTTATGAGACAGATAATCTGTGAAAAGATCAATCTTCTCCACCTCCTCCCTGAACTGCTATTAATGGCTAAAGTAGTGCAACGTTCTGACCAAAACAACCAGGAGGCGGGTCTTAGAGCTGTCAATCAACCTCATTCACTCACTGCTAAATGTGCTAATGGTGGAGAAACAATTTATCATTACAGGAAAAATGTTTATCTGCCATTATTGGTAGCTATGCTAACTAGCCTAAGCATTTACAACAGACTATGCTAGTTGCAGCATAGCACAGAGCGAGGGGCGGGGAAGGATGAGCAGCCACATGAGATTGTGATTGACAGCACTAAAACTCTCCTGTCTCTGATTGGTTGTTTCTAGATAGCACTGGGAGAAGGCAGAGGAAATAGATTTTTCACAGATGATCTCTCATACCATACTGTCACAACATAATGACATTTTTTTTTATTTTTATAAAAGTTACAAAGTTACATGCTTTAATTTCACTCAGGAGAGGACGGGTCAGAAGGGAAGTGGGTTAGAGCTGCTGCTGACCGACTCATCTGTTGTTAAGTGGTAAAAGCAATTTTAGAAAACACTATATGATTCATTTTGTTATTGACAGGGCCCCATTTTATTTTATTTCTATGAAAAAAACAATTGTGGAGGGCCCCCTGTCGGTCAGGGGCCCTTGGAATTGTCATAGCTTCCCCCCCCTATATCTCCAACATATTAATGTTTTTGACCCGACATGAATGCTTGTCAATAGATGTCAACATTCTGCTATAATTTATCTCATTTTATGTATTTAGAAGAGAAAAAAATATATACTGAATTAATTTATTTCCTTGGCTGGTCATGTTTTTCCTGGTCTGTCTCTGATTGGCCGATCAGTCCCCCCCGAATGACTCCTCCCCTGAAAGCTCTAGCTGTTGAGGAGCTTTTATAAATTTTGAGATAGTAACACAAAGAACCAGAGAATGACAGTCTGATCACATTTGTCTTATTTTATGTTGTGTTCTTCAACAATGTTTGTTTTGGATTTATTTTTTTTTCTCCACAGCTGCATGGCTGTCCTTTCATCAGACAGAGAGACTAACGTGAGAGAACAGTGATGTGGAAAGACTAATTGTTTCAGAAAACATAAATATCTTAATCTGATCCAGAGAGGCACTGTTTCTACTTTTACCACTTCTGGTTATTCTGATGAAAACTGATGGTTCAAAGTTTATTTCAATACTGAAATCCTTCACCTTTTTCCTTTCTTCAAATTATCATATTATAACTTTTAACTCATAAAACCCACTTCTTTAAGCTGTTAAGAGATCATAAACTTATAAATCTTTTAAATTGTCTTTCATAAACTCTCACTTTTGACTTTTAAATATAGCTTTCAAAGTAGAATTACAATTAGTGCTTATTTGTAATTATTTAAATAATTAGTAAATAGAAATTAATTTAATTAATAAAAACAATTATTTTCCATACTGATTATTTGAAGGCCAGTCATTGTAGATGTAATCCTAAATGGATTTTAAATCCTGAAAAATATGTAAAATCTTGGTTCTTTATTTGTGATTTCATTGAGCGCATTGGTAAAAAAAAGTCACCCTTCAGACTAATTTCTGTTTAATTATGAGACCAATTCATCTCTGTGCATTAACATAGTTTAGAAAAGGATTCACTGCTTCATCTCAAATATAGGATTTTACATTCAAAAACTAATATTTTCTCATTTAAGTGTGAAGAGTTAAAACTTGTTGCATAAACAACAAATGAATGGTTAAAAAAACCAGCACTAATAATCTACTAAATCAAACACATTAGTGAAATAATTAGGTGTTAAATGCAAAAGTGAGCAGACAAATGCTCACTGGTCCCATTACCCGGTGCAGCTCCTTGCGGGCCTCGTCCAGCCGCTTCCCATCCCCGCTGTCCACCACAAACACCAGCCCAGCCGTATCCAGGAAGTGATGCTTCCAGTGGGGCCTCATCTTCCTCTGGCCCCCGACGTCCCACACCGTCAGTCCCGGGCTGCCCCTGTCCGTCTCCAGCATCTCCACGTTGAATCCCACAGTCGGAACCGTGGCGACGCTCTCGTTGTACTTGAGCTTGTAGAGCAGGGTGGTCTTCCCCGAGCCATCCAGGCCCAGCAGGAGGACCTGCACCTGTTTCTTTGGCTTGGATCCATGCGTGCCCATGTCTGAAGCATGTGGCTTAAATGTAAGCTACGTTGTCTGCACACTCAGTGAGTGAGGTCCGGTCTCTTATGAGGACTAGGTGATCCCTCCCCTCTGTTGGGATGCAACTGCGTTGCTTTTGGTAAAGCTATTTATACCAGACGTGACGAAGCAACTAAGAGGGACGGCATGCGGCCTTCCAGCCAGCACCTGTCCCAGGTCATCAAGCACCAGAACACACAGGAAGTTTGTGCTTGAAACAACGAGAAGAATGTATTGCTCTCAAAGTACTTACATCATTTATATTTTGGTCGCACTAACCGAGAAATAAGTCTGGTAATGACTGCATGTTTAGAAAGGTATGTCTGTGGAAGTGGATCTTCTAGAATTCTCACAAGATTTTTATAGTAGAAATTTGTTTTTAATTATTGAGAAATCCAATGAATGTATGAATAGACTTCTGTAATTATGAAAGATAGGAAGAGGCATATTTATGTTAGGAAGCATCTGTGACGCGAGGCTTTTAGCCAGTATGTATTTTGCTAAAAATCCAGATACATGCCGTCTTTCATACCTTTTAGCACCTCATCACATTTTGTCTCGTTAAATTGACAAACACAAGTTTGTTTTAGCAGAATTTCATGTGACGTACAAACATAAAGAAGGGCATAATTGTGACTTGGATTGAAAATCTCACATGGTTTCTAAAAACGGTTATGCGTGTTTGTGTTTTGGACGCTCTCAGTCAGTCAGTGTTTTGTAGAATGATCTTTTACAGCCATTGCATCTCCAAGACGTTTTGGATCCATCTCCACTTTTCACCCATGTTTCTTCGTGAATCAGCTGAGGCAGAATCAGATTGTACACAGAGTATTTAAATGTTAGTGTTCAAGTGTTGCTTAGGGTTCTCAGTTGGGTTTAGGTAGATGTTCAAAGCTGAGGATATTGTTGTATAACCTAACTCTGCTGTTTGTCCGCTAATGTTTTCCAACAATCCTTTGAGGCCTTCACAGAACAGCTGGATTAGATCACACAGAGGACGACTCCGTCTACTGACCAGGTGAGTTCAGTCATCTGGTTAGTGGCAGAGAATTTTATTTAGGGGTATCAGAGCACACGTCAAATAAAAATCCAAAGAAATGCATAGAGAACTGTGGTTGTAATGTTATAAAATGTGAAAAAGTTCAAAGTGCTTTTGTTATTGAAAGGAACCTGTGCTTCATTACATTTTTATATTTCATAACGATTGTATTTTTTTTTTTCATTTTTAAAAGATTACCTTGCTGTGCTTTTTTAAGCAGTTTTATTAGCAGCAGTCAGACTTACACCCCCTCCACATTAATGTATGTCTGCTTTTCATTTCAATAGAGTGCAAAGACATAAAGGCGCCATGCCTTTTACAGTTAAAAAAATTCTGTAGTATAAGCAGTGCAATCATTCAATCACTCGATAGTTTGACAAGAGAATAAAAACGTCAAAAATTAAGTATTGTGGTTTGAGTTAACGTGAAGTCTTACAGTGTTTTTGCAAGTTAGCAAAACGAAACGTCTAGCACCTTTAGTTTAGACTTGTAAAAAATGCACACGGACTCGAAATTATCATATTTATATTTTTGTTATTTTATTGGAGCTTCCATTCCTTTTCCAGGATATAATGTACATTACATTTTATAGTTTTTCGGGGTAGTTATTCACAACACTTTCCTAGGACTAATCATGTTTGTAATTTGAACTACAAATGATCTTCGTTTTAAAAAAAAATAGATAAAATGACAATCATTGCTTTAATTTCACCATTATGATTTACAACGTAAATTAACATTGTGTGTATCTTTATTTTTACAGTTAATTAAAATCAAGAAAAACAAGTACAAATGCCACAGACATTCTGTTAGATACATTATTATCATTGTTATTATTAAGGAAAACACATGAACTTTCATATGTTGTTTTTTTTTTTAAATCTGTGTAGTAAACAGCGTGTTTGGGTGATATTAACACATTGACAGTATGTACATTCATCTTACAACTTTGCGTCTCCCAGAGACGTTCAATGCTCCATGTTTGACAACAGGGTCGAGCCTCGTGTGCGGCGCGATCGCCTGCTTAAAAACCATGAAACAACGAGACGAGCGCTTTTGGCAGCAGAACATAATCATAAGGCAACAGCAACACATCTTATTATCCAAAAATTTATATCATTTAACTTGCTTAAAATTTTAATCTTTGTCTTAGTAAAAGGTGAAATTGTATCCCAAAAACATCACATAGCAATATCCTGTCACAGCATAATCGCTATTTACTGTAGATGTAACAAAAATATGATGTGAAAATTAACTAGCATGTCCATCTCATGTCCACGTCTTAACATTAATGAAGTTATCTTGGCAGATGGATTCATAATGATCAAATTTACATATGTCTGGCTTTATTAAAGTACTTGTGAGTCAGAAAACAAGGGAAGTCTTTCTGGACAAATAATTAGCAGTCAGCAGTAATGAGAAGTACTACATTACTAATCCACTGTGTACGAAGGACGACTGACTCAGACACCTTTCGTTCCTCTCTGACACACTGTGGTTATGATGTTCCACGTTATCATTACTCACACAGATGAGAGCTGTGCTGAAACAGCAGAGCTGATCAATATCAGTGTTAAAAGATGCGAACAAGAAAATCCATCAGAAACCTGGTACTAAAAAAAAAACACACAAAAAAAACCCAGAATACATACAAAACAGGGAAACCCAACCTAAAGAGTCATCTATTCTTACACCACATACACCAAATGTGATATAAAAGCAGTCAGTTCTGTTACTGTACAGGTTCAGGGGTCATACAGGCAAAATTTGCATTTGTGTTGTTCATGACAAGAATATTTAATACTTTGTGAAATAATGAATGTGATGTGTATTGGACAAGAGAAATGTCATGCTGGATCAATCAGAAAAAAATAGATCAAACATATGAAATATATTAAGAAAAGAAAAAATGACAGCCATATTGTTTGTCAATTCAAAAACACTTTAACTTCCCTAAAGGGAGATTAAATGTTGTAACTTATATCATTCAAGTATAGGGCTGCACGATATTGGAAAAAAACTTACATTGCAAATTTTTTCCAACCCTGTGATATATTTATGAAAAAAATACGGGAGATTTCAACAGATGACTTGAATAAGACCTCAAGTTACACTGCAGTTTTTCCATCTTGTTGACAATTAATCTGCACTGACCTTACTTCTTTATGTGACTATTACAAGTATGATTTTTGTCCGTGTTTGGGAGTTAATCTTTTTGTTAGATTTGCACTATATTAGAACATCTTGCACTAGTGAGAATGTTGGTAAATATTGTGATTACAATATCAGTTGCCATATATACCTAATTTCTTCTCTCCTGTCCTTCTCATTTGTGCTTCCATCACTGTGAGCGCTAGCATTCGGGTAACATCATTAGCCTCCTATGTGAACATTTATAACACTGAATAACGTATCAGTCAACAATTACTGCGTTCCAAACTGTCCTTTGTGATGTGAATATTTCACGCATTCATACTGCGATGGTGATATGTTTGCTATAAATTGTGCAGCCCTATGCAAGTATCTCCAAACAACTGTTGTGGATCGTGATGCTGTGAGCAGGCAGGATCTCTGGTAGCAGTCAGTCTTGCAACAAATCTGACGAGGCCTCTGACTGAAGGCTGTTGCTGTATGAGAGTCTGATAACTGCTATGACAACGAACAGCTCAATTTCTGGACAGGAGAAATTATAATCCACAGTAACATGTCCTTTATGATGCAATTAGTTGCTAGCAAGCACTGCAGCATGATCAGAAAGCCGGGCAGAGAGATGTTGGAGTAGGGGATATGATATTTGCCTAATAAGATTGAGGGAAGAGATGGTTTGAACTTCCTCCTTCTCTCTCTGCCTGAAGTCTCCTTTTTCAACTCCTCACGGAATCGAAACGCTAAGATGCTAATCAGCTGCTTCCAGTTGTTAAAACAACACCTTATTGCCACAGTTACGCATCAAAACTGTTCAAAAGTAAAATGGAGCAGAAATCCTCCCAGCTGCACAGCATCCAAAATCAAACATGCAATGCCTCAACCAAAACCATTATAAACAGACGTAATGAAAAGAGCGAAAAATCTGAAATGGCTACTCCAACATGCTGCCATCACCACTCTAGAAAATCGGTCTTAAGAAGCAAGACAAAAGAGACTTTCATGTTTTTGTTTAACATAAAGAGAAATCTGCTGGAATTTCTTCTTAAAATTCTCTTTTAAAAGAACAAATCAATCTCAAAATTCCCAGCTATATGAAACGTAATCTATTAATTTGCGAAACGGCAACCCTGCTCACGTTAGCGTCCGATAGATAACGCCTATCCTAAAATCAACCAGTATGTGATTAAAAACACAAAGATGATGGTGGATGCTGATGTGAGGTTTGAAGAGCAAAGTGCTGTAAATATATGTGGCAAATAGTTCTCACTCAGTTGCCTCCCAACTGATGCCCTTCGCTTATTTCCTTACTTTTTTTCACCCGTCTTGCCTTTAAACTTGACCACCATGACGGTGATGTTGTCGGGGCAGCCGCGGTAGAAGGACTGGAGGACGATGCTCTTGGCTCCAAAGTGCGGCTCGTCCAGTCGCTCCCTGATGAAGCGGACCGCCTCCTCGTTGCTGAAGGTGTCCCACAGGCCGTCCGAGGCCAGGATCATGAACTCCGGCTGTAGCTTGTTCAGGTCAAAGGACATGACGTCGGGGTCGGGGACGATCACGTTGAGGTTTTTCAGCGGGTAGTCACCCAGAGAGCGGGACATGGCGAGGATGCCCTGGACGCGCCACGAACCATTGAAGCTGATGAAACCGCCTGCGGAGGATCCAGAGAAAAAAAAACTGTACAGTTTAGAGTGTCGGGGTGATTGACAGAAAAGTGAAGAAGAAGAGCACAAAGATCTTGTTGGTACATTGGTACTCTAATCCTGGAAATGATCTCCAGGTGACAGAAGGCTGACTTTGTAAGTGTCTTTATGTGGCTCTGAATGTTCAGGTCAGAGTCCATCCACATCAAGATTTCAGGCCTGATCTCTAGTTTCTAGCTGTAATATCTGAAGCTGCATGCTGACTCGATTGCTCCTCTTTAAGTCCAAACGTAATAGCTGTTTTGACTCTCAGAAGTGTTTGTGTTGGATAAGTTTCAGTTCATGTCATGTCCTGGTAAAATGGCTGGACCTCGTCTATAGCTTTGGGATCTGAAAAAAGGGAGATGCCCTAAAAATGAGCACATAAGATGGACATTTCCAAACTTGGTCATAAAACCCTCTTTATTCCTGACAGCAAGAGATTTGGAAAAATATCCATCTGAACACAAAATCCCCTTTTTCTTATGATAAAATTTCTCTTTAGGACAGATAAGCAAAATTTTATTATGTTTATACGTTAGAATATTAAAGTTTCGCCCGTCTATTTTAATAATTAATTTTAAAATCCGACTCAATAGCCAAATGACCTCCTCAGTATGCAGTCAAGTTCTCCAGAGTCCTGCTCCTGATTATTTGACTCAGGTGTGTTGAAACAGACGCATCTAAAATTAACAGGCCAGAATTGGAAGACCCCCAGTTTAATCTTTCAATAGTATTCGAAACAGCAACAAATTTTCTTCATAAATTTGTTGGTGGGGATTTATTCTGGAGTGAGGTTTGCACAGGATCATTTAACAGCAGGGCCTGATGTTTTTACAGTGCACAACTCAAACATTAGATGGAGCTGTTGAGCTTTACCAAATCAGTCTGACAATCTGTAACAACCTTCCAGACATGCCTTCATACACCAGAAATAATATTTACCTGGATCATGATTCTCAGTATTTGACATGAATAACTATATATTAATGCTTTTGACAGAAAATAAACTTGTCTGCGCCATGATCAAGCTTTCTCACCGGCCTTCTTGATCCTCTTACGTTCCTTGAGCTGGTAAGGTTTGTGGTCATGTGACAGAGGAACGGCATTGCCGTCTTTATCGCACAGAACCCCCCGGGAGTCTCCGACGTTGGCCACTACCAACTCCTTATCAGACAGCAGAGCCACCAGACATGTAGTGCCTGCAGTGAAGGAAGGAAACGAAAACATAGAGGAGGATGAGAATATCGCAAGTTTGTTTCTCTCAAAATATTACGTTAGGGAAAATGTCAGAAGATCATAGTTGGGGGCATGTAAGACTTGTCCTTGGGGGAGGAAATATGTCTGTAAAATTTTCCAACCTGTCCATCAAACTGTTGCCGAGAGATTTAAATTTTGGCAAACTGAAGCTGAGAAACTGACATGGCATTAATACCAGTGTGGATTTTGTTAAACCTACTTGGTGATGGATCATTTTACCCTGAAGATTAGGGAAAGCCCAGGAACCATTTAACTGCAGAACATTAATGACCGGCTGTTTAATTATAAGATAATCTAGCTTTCTTCAGAAGTTTTCACCAACTCAAATTTAAGACCTTCAAAGACCTTCCTAAGACTGAAATTTCTACAAAAATACTCAGGATAGATGCAAAAAAGCTAGCTAGCTAGCTTCAGACAGAGTGAGTACACTCAGACAAGCCCATGCTATAGTTAGCTAGCTAGCTTGTATAGGTTAGCTAGCTAACTAGCTAGGAAGCTAACAAGGGCATGCTAGCAGTTAGTTAACAATAGCCTCAACCGTCCAAAGACCAGAAATGTAAATGTCTGTGTGCGACTCAGATTTTTGCCTGACAGAAAAGTTTTGCAAGAAAAAGAAATAGAAACAAAGATATCTCTATTAACCCCCCCGATGTACTATAAGAGAAAATTTAAGAGCGGTGATTCACTTGTTTAAAGCAAACTTTTTTAAAATGTCATTTTAAATACATACATTTAAGACTTTTTAAGACCTTGTATATGTGAAACAAATATGACCAGAGTGAGATAAAACTGGAAAATATGCTGGAAAAATCAAGCATATTTGTTCTTCCATTCCATAAAAGAATGGAAGAACAAGTCGAGAGGGCGTCAAGTAACGCCTCTCGACTTGACAAAATACTTTTGTTTCTCCTTCCTCTCTTTGTTCAGCTTCCCAGCCAAGCAGAATCTGAGTGTAGGCTCAGAATCTGCTGTATTAGATCCAAAGTCCTGTAGGAGCCCGTTTGGCCATGTGCTCACACTCTGATTTGAAGGCAAAGCTGGAGAGTGGGCGAGGGGTGAAAAGAATAAGATGAAAGCAGGGGGTCCCGGCACATGGGGCTGGACCACCCAAACAGAGAAGGATGGGGAGAATGAAAACAAACAGCAGCAGTCACACCCAGAATGTGAACAAAATGCAGGAGGAAGAAAATATTCCAACAATTTAAAGGGGCGGTATTATGTATTTTCCAGGCACATAGTGCCTGGAAAATTTTACAGAGCCATCAAGTCACTATGTTACCTTTTTGTAAAAAAAATAATTAAAAAATGTACCTTTTTGTAATGAAAAGGTTTTATATATCATAAATGACTTAAAAGAAATTTGACTTAATTTATCACCTTGAAATAGGGTCTCTGTCCCTTTAAAAACTCCTGCTTTTTCTGAAGCTCCACCTTCAAGAAGTCATCACAACATGGCTCCTCTACTGTATTAACTATTTAAAAATATTTTTACCAGCATTTCAGGGAGAAGTAGCTCATATAATGAGCTCATTATTGGCAGTTTTACCAAGTGTTTGCCAATTCCTGCTGGCTAGTCTGAAGGAACCAAGTAGGGGAGTTGAAGTGGAAACTCAGAAATTACAGCTCTGAGGAGGAGCTGCGTCCTGAATGGTTGCCACGGGGGATTAAAGGATTTCTGAAAGAATCAAGATAACACTCCAGGTATGTTTTTAATGAGGGAATAACATTATAACATGATGTAAAGCTCAACAAAATTCATTTTACATAATAATATCCCTTTAAGAAGTTAACATCTTCATTTATTATCTTGTCTATCACATAAAATCCCCATGAAATAAATCAAAGATCGTTATTCTAATGTGGTAAAATGGGCCATTTTAAGGTTTTGCTCCCTGTATTACAATCTATATTATGAGAGTCAGTTGACCTGAAGCTGAAAGCATCGAGACGAGATAACAGACAGCAGTGGATGCAGATAAAACCAAATTACAGAGCACAGGAAGAGGGGATGGTTGCTTAAACGGCAATTCTTTGAAGAAAAAAGAAGAAGGAAAACTGTGATGATTATGTTATTAATCTTAGATTCAAGTGAGTAGAATGCAATAAATTAAATAAAAGCAGAGATAAAGCAGTGACAAGGAAGCCAAGAGGAAAATTACACTGACTGATGGAGATGCTGATGCCACAAAATTTAAATGACTTGCTGAATATTGATGCTTCTTTTAGGTTCATCATCGTATGCATCCTTAATCCTGCTGCAGTGACTTATAGCTGAAGCAGCATGGTGCCTTGCTGTCCAGCTAATTATCCTTATCTAGTTCCCATGGTGATAGAGATAATAGACTGAGGTGCTTTGAGAGCACACCCTTCCCCAATTAGCTCAGCCATGCCCAGCATACATTGAGTATTCCCCTATTAGAATGGCACCAAGGTCCCCGTGCACCCAGTGCTCATGTCAATAATTAGCTTAGCTTGGACAGGAAAACCCTCAGCACTCCAGCTAGATTAACATCTCCTCAACAGTTAGGCTTTCACTCCAATTTGCATCACTGTGGCCATTTATTTGGAGTTGACCATCTCTGACAGGCTGCTCCGTTTATGTTCTGCTAATGGGCTGAAAAATAAGAAGTGATGACCTAAAAAACTGACACTCACTTTCAATGCTTGGAAAAAAAAAGAAAGTCTTTCACCAATTTAGAGTAAGGTTTTGTTTTACCTAGAATCTGAATCAATCTCCAATTTTTTCATACCAATTTTAATATTTTTTCTCGCTTTTTAAAAAATAAAATTACAAATGTCAGGAAAAATGTTCAAAAAGTGGATTTTATTTCAATCGTCTCTACTGAGAGTAGGCTAGGAGCATTTTTGTTTAATTAGAAGAATAAAGTCAAAATATTAGCAGAATAAAGAAGCAATTTTACCAAAAGAACACTTTCAAATTATGAGAAAAAAGTTGTTTCATTTGGAAAAAAGCTTGGATAATTAATTGTTACTTTTCTGGTTGGAGTTCTTACAAAATTACTACTTCATTTTACTACTACAACTTCATACTGGTAATATTAAATCTTTATTCTCCTATTATTGAAACTTTATTGTCACACAACTTTACTCTCGTGTTACTACGACTGTATTCTTGCAATATTCTGACTTTATTCCAGTAATTAAAATAAAAGGAAAACATTTTAAGCTTGACTCAAATTTCATCATAGAGTTGACCTGAAATCAAGGTCCAGATAAATAGAAGCTGTAAAACATGCATGTCAAACAAGATGGTGGGTTTTGGGAATGCTGACATCACTCTGAACTATGGACACCCGTTAGTAAGGAAAAAAGTTATCTTCAAAAACAAAAAATGTAATTGAATTTTTAAATCAACTTATATCCCATCCCTATATCAATGTGTTGCAATCCCAAATGACTTCATCTCATGGTTAGTGGAGACACAGTGCTGACTGAAACGATGGTAATAAAGAAAATGTGGGTTAACGTTAATGCAATAAATAATTTGGCTTTTTCTTAAACTAATGAACAGGAGCAACTTGTCCTTCCAGGCATTGTGCTAAACACCTGTATGCTCCAGAGAGCAGCAAATTGCCCCGTTTTACATAGTTGGTAACACCTGCTGGCGGTTATTTAGTTAAGTGCACCCGGATGCATCACCTTCAACACCATCATGAGGAAAGCCATGAAAGAGTTAAAAACATTCAGCTCAGCTTCAGTGAAGAAGAAATACAAAGATTGTTTTTTTAAAAAAATGTGATAAAACCTCCATCAAACGACATGCACTTTAGGACGAGCTCTGAAGCAAATATATGCACAGATCAGAGAACAAATAGAATAATTTCCTGCCTCAGAAAAAAAAGAGAAGCTCAAGTGTGAAGCACTGAAGTGTTTGAACAAACACTCTAAGGGGAAAGTAATTTATTCTGTTTTTATGCAATCAGAGAACACTGGAATCAAAACACAAAGAGGAAAATCGCTCTTGTAGTAAATTGTACCAACAATCATCAGATACGTATGATTTTTGGAGAAAATAGACTCAAAGATAGAGAAAAAAAAACTAGCCCCACTTAAAGGTCAGTTCATCAATTTTTTTGGTGGTCAGGACTGGGACAAGGCAACTCTGCTCTGTACATCACAATGCACTGAACAACCTGTTTCTATGATATTCTTTATTTTGGGTTATCAGGCAACAGACCTAAAAACTTTATTTAGAACCATCAGAGTAAAGGTCCTAAATAACCTTGCTATATCTGCTATTATAAAACCCTAATAGCAGACATAGAAGACTTTATTCAGAGTTGTAAGTGTGATGGGGTGACTCTGAAAGAGAAACACTTTATTAATGTGCATCAGAAAGGCAAAACAAAAAAGGGAACTCCCTTTGCAAATCCACAAACAATGCTACCAAATACATACACAAACGACTTTTAGAATGTTTATTATTCACTATTCAATAATTATGACATCCATAAAGCATAAATGCTGCTTCATACCTTCTGATTTTAGATGGCCATGTGTTTTGTGGTGAATAATTTTACTATCAGACAATATTTTATGACTTTATTACCAGATAATACTATTTTTCATCCCAATCCCCTCTTTTGATTACAAGAAAATGTGTAATATTTTATATTAATCACATAGAATTTTCTTTTGTTCCCACGGTTCTTATGTTTATTAGCAGCAGTATCCTCCACTCAGAATATGAGCATTAGAAATAACATTTAAATATATTATTTTGACCTATATACTATATAAAACAGGACAGAGTCTTTGCCAAAAAGTTGTAACTGGAGATCGCTAGCATTACTGCTAGCGATCTCTGTCACTGCCACAGCAGTCTGGAGATCGCTAGCAGTAATGCTAGCGATCTCCAGACTGCTGTGGCTTTGCACATTTTAATTGTCTTCATTTGATCATATGACTCTTCATTTTGAGGAAATGAAAGCTCAATGGCTCTTTCATACAAACGGCCCCTTTCACTGACTTACATACATATCAGCAGTTTTTAATAAGCTACACACTACCATTCAGACATCCCATCCAACTGTTAACGTTCACATTTTTCTATGCTAATATTCTAAGAGACATTCCAGCTTGCTACAGGTTTAGCTGATTTTAAACGGTCAGTTTTGCTGGTTATGTCAGCGCATTTACAGAAGTTATTAACCAGCAGACGTGCTTCTTTTGGAGCATTTCATCTTTTTTCATCTCCAGACATTTGCAAATATTCATGGTTTCCCACATGAGCCTGAGCCGGTTCTGGTGTTAACCAGAACCAATATTCTGGGTAATACCAGAATATTGGTTCTGGTGTTACCCCGGTGCCTCTGGGGGGTATCTCCCCCTGGAGGCACCCTAGAGGTAGGGGCACCCACCAGTGGCCCACTGTGTTTCTGTGTATTAACAGGAAGGTGATTCTGTGTTATTACATTACTTAAACACCAACTACAATCTTAAAAAGGCAAACACAACGAAATTCAATGAAACACAATTCAAATAAATGACAGAAATCGGTCGAATCCTAAAGCCTGGCAGCCCGTCAGTCTTATAATACATTGGAGAAAGCCGTGAATATTCTTCTCACTTCATTTTTGACTTCAGTAATGTGGTCATTTTCCATGTTACTGTATTAGCCTTAACAGCACAATGCTTGTTTCCACACATATACCCCTCCATTTGACCCGTTCCTTTCTGCCTATCTCTCTCTCCCTCCCACGCCATTCCCCTTCTTCTACACATCCATCCCTTCAGAGATAATTACTACAAGCTTTGTGAAGATCAACTTTTATTCAAACAGCTGAATAAGCTAGACCCCATGCTGCTGACAGTCACTATTCAACTCCTGTCAAGTGAAACACTAAAGCAGCACATACTGCTTTAAATGCAGCATTACGAGAGACGCTAAAAAGATTGGTTATTTCTTTCTTATTACATCTGCTTTGGCGAACAGCACACATGGCTTGAATCCATCCTAATGCGCTTCAGTTTTATCGTCTCATCTCCAGGTGAATGTACTTTTTGCACACATTTAAATCACTGAGAGTTAATGAGCCAATGTACAACTAAGATACAGACCTGCTTCGTTGTAGTTGGCAGAGAGTTTGTCCAGCATTTCTCTGTCTAACGTCAATATCTGCTGCTCCAGGATGGACGGATAGGAGGAGCCCCCTTTCTCCTTTTTTTCGTCCTTGTCTTTTTCTCGGTCTCGGTCTCTCTCTCGCTCGTAGGTCAGTAGCTGCTGGCGCAGAGCCTCCGCCAGGTGGGTCTTGGCAAACTCAGCAGCAGCCTGAAAACGTGAGAGCACAGAGGAGAAATTAGATGGCTCCAGATAAAAATTAGGTTGCTCAACAACAACAAAAAACACAGTAGGAGGTACAGTTCAAAGATTTGCAAAATATTCACAGTTTCCCACATGATCCTGAGACGATATTGGTATATCAACATTTCCAACTACAATTACATTTTTGAGCTCTGCTAATGCTAATGCCAAAGCTAAACTTTGGATGCAGCTCTCAGAAATTACTGTGTGATACTGCACAGACTCAAACTGCGATGACAAACTGCGATTCAGTACATTATGTGGTTGTGGTTGCATGTTCTCTGTGTGTGTGTCAATTCAAGTTTACTTATAGAGCACATTTCAGCAACAAGGCAATTCAAAGTGCTTTGCACCATAAAATACAGTAACCAATTATGAAACACAAAATTAACATTACATTTTGTCAAATGCAATCATCAAAATCATTAAGCAAATGTACTTAAAATATTTTGATTAATATTCCAGTAATTAATTAAAGGCAACTCTAAGCATTTAAGTTTTTAGCCTTGAGTTAAAGGAACTCGGTCTTTCAGCTGTTTTGCAGTTTTCTGGAAGTTTGTTTTAGAATAGAAAAAAAAGACCTGCTAAAGTAAATACTTAACATTTACCATTGATTTGGTGAAATACTGTCAGATAATCGTTACGAGAGTAGAAGTCAAAGCTAGATGTCAAAAACACAGACATTTGTGAATAAAAACTGTCTTACTGTGTCCACTGTTTTAATAATAATTATAATAATAATAATTCAACTTTATTGTCATTGCACTGTCACAAGTACAAGCAACGAAATTTACTCAAATTAAGCAGCACACACAAACATGTAATCTTTTCATCAACCTGGAGAATTTTTCTCCTTGGTCAACATTAAGGTACATGATGCAAACAAAAGTCAGATTCGTAGAAAAACGCCAGTTGCTTAACACTGAAAACGTGAAATATGTCCACACTTCCTAAATACCAGTCAGTATTTAAACTGAAACAATTGTAATAATTAAAAATCTGCAAGTGTAGAAACATTTATTGCCCTTTATGACAATTTAGGATGGAAACCAGGACAAAAAACTATAATGACAGAATTCCTAGAAGCTCCTCAACTTTTCTGTATCTTTGCTATGGGACACACAGACACTGTTAGAAAAACATACAAATACACATGTATGCACAGTCTGCAGAAAGCTGGTCTAACAGCAGTAACCTTGATGTCCTTTCTGCCTCGCCGCAGCACATAAACAGAGATAAAGAAAGAAATAATCATCCCAGACAAACACCCCCCCCCCCCCCCCCCCCCCCCCCCCCCCACCCCCCCCCCACCCCCCCCCCCCACCCCACCCCCCCCCCCCAACGCCCACACCCCACC
>CAEFZY010001711.1:0-43497 GCA_903066815.1 Brachyrhaphis roseni
TTCAATGAGAATGTTTCATTCATTCAGATCTAGGATGTGTTATTTGAGTGTTCCCTTTATTTTTTTGAGCAGTGTATTTAGGCCCCTTGAACCTGTTCCCCATTTTGTCACTCAGCAATCACAAATTTCAGGGTATTGTTTTTGGATTTTATAGAATAGCAATGTTAGTAGTGAAAATAGTTGATTTACAAAGGAAAATAGCAAAGCAGTCAGCCTCCACATGTAGGTTGATATTGTCACTGGAAGTACTTTTCACTGGTCTAACATGTATACAGTCATGTTTAATAAATTAGATGGTGTGTTGCGATAAGGCTCGTTTGTCAGATTATGAAAATTCATTAAGTCTGTGTTATTGTTTTTATTGCTCTGATGTAATATTTTAGTCTAAAATGTCATGTTTTCATTAGCTGTAAGTGGAAAATTACCATAATTAACATAAATAAAGGCTCGAACATATGAGTCCGTATCTATTGTGGGTTACTGAATAACTTGGGAAAAAAATCAAATAAATTTATTGAAAGGGTCCATACAATACCAGCTGTAATATATCATAAACTATTTGTTTCAAAAGTGTATGTTTGTGGAAAACCGAGATTTGAAATACTGTATTTCTGTCTGCCTGAATTTGTTATTTTGTAGTAATATGATTGACTTTTCTTCATTTTTTTTTTTTTACTTTATTATTTAAAATAAATCCGTCACATGTTTTTATTTTTTTCTGTATGGTTATTAAATCAACCACAACTTAAATTAGATTTAACATTATTATTAAAGTACTCAGTACCTAACTAGTCTTTTTACCAAATTATAAAATTCGGTTGACTACTTTTTACTTCAACTTAAGTAAAAAAATATTGAAGTCGTGCTTGAGAACAATTTTTGGCAACTCTACCCACCTCTGCATATTTCTTGGAAAAAATTCCAATTTCCTTTAGTCTCACATAAAATCTGAACAAAACACTGTGAACAATGTGGTTCCAAAGTGACAAAATGTAAAGAAGTTCACAGAGTTTGAATGCTTTTGCAAGACAGAGTATCTTAATTTTTCAGAGTATCATGACCAAACACTACACATGAGATGTGATAAAGGCGTGATTAAACAGATTTTTGTTCAATCGTCAGGTGTCTAAATCACCCCTCTCAACTTGTGAAGAATTAAGACCTCTTTTTGACAGGAATGCCAATAACTACTCAACAAGAAAAAGCTCAACTTCACTCAGAGCAATTGATCCAAAAGTGTTTTTTGATCCAAACAGGTTTTACTCCCGATGTGTAAAGCAATTTCTGACAATGTCCTGAAAAAATCCCAAACATTATCATAAGAGCATTTTTCCACTGTCTCCAAAAGCAGTGTGTTCAGTTCCAAGTGCTGTCACATAAAAGTCAATAAAGTTGTATTCTTTTACTGTATCCCGTGTGCTTCTTGCAATTGTTCTCATCATCAGGAATGTGGCCACCTATTTTGCCAGTAATGAGGTGTTTGCATGATTATCACACACTGAGATGGACGACAATGATCGATAAGGCCACGTGTTCGTTCGTAGGGCTGGACAATCCGAAGGAACTGGAAGAGAAAGGAGGGAAGACAGATAACATTCAAGAGAAAAACAGCAATAAGTAGGGATAATAATTCTCTCAAATAATCACGAATCACACTGCAAATAGGCTTAGATCAATTTTAAGTTTTAAATTTCACCCAATCACTGATGTTTGTCCGTGACATATTGTGTAATCGTCAGAATAATCGATAGACTAATTGATTACTAAAATAGTTGTTAGTTGCAGCCCTACAATGGTGTTGAGAACCTGCATACACGTGAACACTGAAGGTTTTAAAGCACAGCTGTTCTTCCTCACACTTTATGTTTAACTGATACAGTTCAATACCAGTTTAAGGTGTAGATGTACCAAAGTATTTAGGAGGTAAAATTAAAAAACGAACCAAAAAGACCCACACGCCTCTATTATATTTCAGAAAACAATCCTCTTTTCATTTTGAACACAAAGACTCCTCTGACTGAAGCTCAAATTAACTTTAAAACCCATATTGCAAGGGTGGTAGAGGCCAAACGAAGCTGTGAAGTGGTCCCAGTTTTTATTTCTGAATGAATGGAACTCAGATTTGTCCAGATTACAGCATATGCAATAAAGAATGCAAACGCAAGTGTTTTCTACAGTCGCTCTTTTTGTTGTTGTTTTCAGACTTTGAAGGACAGTAGTGAAGCTTCGGCAGACGTACCTGAGTATTACATATGGCTCACGGGGTTATGCCCGTCCCCTCCTAGAGAAGGGTGACCCCCGCCCAGCTGCAGCTGGTGCTCCAGCCCTGAAACTTTCTCCTCCTCTCGCCTTTTGAGGCAGGCGGCTTTTGGGTTTAAATTACGCTCTAAAAAGATAAACAGAAAACAAACGTCAAATGAATATTCATCTCGAGGTGCTGAAACAGCAAAGTATGCTTTTAAACACTTTGCGAGAGGATAAGCAAGACAAAGGGATGGAAAGTGAGGTGAGCTGTGCAAGCATTTGGCAGAAAGCAGAGATTTACTTCCTTAAACGTTCTCCTGTTCTCCTATCTTCATGTACTGCCAGAGAGCCGCAGAGAAGAGCCAAAAGAACACCAAGCGGTCAGTGGAGACAAAGTCGTACGAGTCCAGCTCTAGCGAGAGAAATCCAGCTGTCTAAGTGGATCACACCTGCTTGCACTCGGCTGACCTACCTCGCACCTGCTTCTCCAGGCTCAGGATGACCTGGACAGCCTGCTGCAGGATGATGAGTTTGGTCTGGGCCTTGTCGCTCTGCAGGTGGACCTGACACATCCTGCCCAGCTCTCTGAAGGCTTCGTTTATGTCGCGAACTCGCACTCTCTCCCTGGCATTGTTAGCTAGGCGGCGATCGCGCTCCCTCTGCTCCTTCTCCTCCGCAGTCAGGTTCTCGTCGGTCAAAGAGACGAGGCTGCAGCTGGGAGGAGAAGTAAGGGGTGGGGGAGGGAGGAGTGGAGTGATTTTCATCTAGCAGTGCTTGGCAATTTATCCTCCACCCCCCCCACAACACTGGTGAACAATCCAAATCACATCCCTCCTGAAATATGCTTGAACAATCTAAATTTGTAACTTTAATGAAGAGTTTTCACCCTGTTTCACTAATTGTTTTGTACTTGGAAGTGAATTAATCTGTGCAGGTCAAAATGCTTCTAAGCTCTAGAGAAAAACCTGAATCTGTTAAAGAAGACCTCAGTGGAAACGCACCATAGGTCCACTGAAACATTTATGGACATCTACTTTCTTTTTGGGTGCAATTTTGAGCAGTTGGAGAGCAGGACGTAATCAAGACGAAATGATACCAAAACCCAAGTCCTGAGCTTTAAGTTTGGTCATTAGGGTCCAGAATGGAAGTTGGGGATCGGGGGAAGATATGGACACCGAGTTATGAGAAAGACAGGAAGCAACACCATCTGCCAAATGCAATACACAGAAAGAGCTAAAGCAGGTTAACTGTGATAAATACATCAGCAGGCGATGTATTCATTAATCTCAAAGCAAGAAAGACGTCGGTCTTTGTTGCTGTCTGCAAACGGAAAGTGAGAGGAGGTAAAGCAAAAACGTAAAGGGTTAGAAAGAAGGAGAGGTTTAATGTTCAAAAGGCTGAAGCGTGCAGAACAAAGAGTCCAAACATGAAGGAATGTTAATTCACAGCACACAGCTCAGCTTTGAGGCAACTAAGTCTAATTTGGTAAAAGGTTATAAAAAAAGACATTAAATTAAAATCACAGTTGTTCAAGTCAAGCATAACAAGCAATTGTGAAAGAAATGACTAGATGAAAGCATAAAAAGCGATTACTAAAGCCAAAAAAGTGAAACAGACAGACAGTAAGCTGTGAGCGAGGCAGCGGAGTGAATTAAAAGCAATGACAGACCCGTTATGAGAAAATGGAAACCTTCAGGGTAAACAGGAGAATGGCCACGTCTTAAAACTGTGACACAGCTTTATTTTTTCTAATCCTCTTTTTGCTTTTAGGACATTTTAGACTCCAGAACTATAAAAATCCAAATAGCTTAGATATGTTTAGCAGATTTAAATATAAGAATTAGTTCTGATTCTTTTGCAAACAAGGTAGATCAATGTAGGAGAAGCTCAAGCTGTGTGCGAGTTTTAATTTGGAAAGAGGCCCCTTCCCCTCCGCTTCCTTTCTCTCTGGACACCCACTGACCTCGAACTTGCTGCTCCAGGTTGAGTATAACTGTAACGGCCTGTTGCAGAATGTTCAATTTGGTTTGGGGTTTCTCATAGCTGAGGTGGAGCTGACACATGCGACCCAGCTCCTTAAAAGCCCCATTGATGTCCCGCACGCGCAGCCGCTCGCGGGCGTTGTTCGCCAACCTCCGTGCTTTCTCCCGCTCAGCCTTTATCTCCACCGGCAGATCTTCATCGTCATCCTCATCATCCAGACTACTGATGAGTTGGTGGCAGATAAGGAGGGAAGGAGACAATAATATGGGTATAGCTCATTTGGGCAAGGATCCCAAATACAGTTGTCAGACGTTTATATTCACTTATCACAGGGACAACTGTCATCATTTTGGGCTTTTATTGGTTATCTGAACTGGACTTTTATCAGGTTCTAACGATTGCACAATGTACATTTGCCAAAAAATCATGCAAAGAGGATAAAAATACACCCTGACTGATATTTTCATTTTTGGCCTTCAGTAAGCTGCAGAGAAACCACACACTTTTTGTAGTCATAACTGCTTCCTGTCACATAACTGTCTTGTTTAACTTGCTTGTGAGCTGAAATGAAGCGGAAGAATTTGGAGATTAGTCCTTTATCTGCAATAAACTCAACCTTGTGAAGCCAATTCCAGTCTTTAAAAATCACTAGTTATTTTCTTACTTGACAAAAATGGTTAAAATATTATTAAAGGCCCAAAATGTTTATGACATTCATGCCTCTAAAAAGTGCATGTAAACTTATGACCAGAGCTGTACCTTGCTAAGTAATTTTCCTAATTTGTGCTACATGTTTAATGGACTACCACAATGAAAAGCACCTCTAAACAATGGCTTGTTTTTAATCACATAACAGAAATTGAATTAGCTGGTAAAACGTTCTAATTTCTGTCATATTATCAACATTATGCCTGAAGAGTCGTCTAGCATATAACAATTTTTCTAATTCTGCTACTGCAAATATTCAAATTCTATATAAATTATGTTAAATATTATGGTGCAGTTATGATTTGGACACCTTGTTCGAAGACGAGCCTTCAGATCTTTTCTGTCGTCTTCTGACTTGTCTGTAATTGAGCAATTCTCGTCGTCCTCTTTCTCTTCTCGCTTGATAGCTATGCCACAGGAACGATTCCCGCCTCCAGGCAGGCCTGCACACACACAGCAAACAAGGTGCTAAACAACACTTTTACTTATTTGTGACCAAAAATAAAGATTGCAATGAGAGCAGAAAAACCTACCTGTAAAACCTTCCAGCTGAGAGCCTGAATGAACAGATGCAGGGCCGTGATGCAAAACTCCTCCACTAGAGGGCAGACCAACTGAATCCTCAAGGTGACTGGAAACCTTTAAAACAGTTGTTCCTGTTAGTGCTGGCTTCAAAGCAGAAAAACAAGTGATTTGGCCAACACGACCAGCTCAGTGACCTGTGTGTAGCATTTTAACCCTCTTCCTGAATCTCACCAGTCCTTGCAGACGACTGGCCAATCCGAGAGCTGCACTGTTGAAGCCAGGTGCGATGCCTAAGCCAGCCGATAAAAGGCTGTGCATTTCTGCAAGTCCCGGCCCTCCCTGTCCGCTGGCGTGCCGCTGAAGGACATTGATGGCTTCGTCCAGACGGTCCTCCAGTTTACTCTGCTGGGGAACGGGGAGAAGGATAACAGACGTGAGATTAAGCGTCATTTATGTAATCGCCCTGTTTTTACGTTAAACGTCACACAAAGTGACTCACCATGGACTGAATTCCTCCCTCAAAGTTAGGTGAAGGGGTGGCCTGGCCTGAGGACCGAGTCCACTGTGATGCAGAACCTTGAAAAAGAAAAACAAAAAGGGGTAAGAAGATTCATTCCTACAGATCAGACAAGTATCTATAAGACAGGTAGGATATCTATTAATGGAATGATTTGCTTTTAAAGTTCAGAAGCAAGGCAATTTTATCTGTACAGCACATTTTCAGCAACAATGAAATTCATAGTGTTTCAGATGATTAGAAGGAAAATAAAACAACAAACAAGCAGGAAGCATTACACTGCAGAGGCAAAGTAAGGGAAAACAATGACAAGTTAAAAACAGACTACATTTTATGACGTTCCAATTGTTATTAATCAATGTGGCTCTAAACAAATTAATATTCAGCTGTGAGGACTCGTGCAATGATCAGAATTTTTAGATTTGATGTACATGATAAAATAAATGAAGCGATCTGAAGAAGATGATGTTAAGAGCCACAACAAATTTCCAGAGTTCTCAGTCAATTTATCTAATTTCGTGCAAATATAAAAGGCTATGATGAATCTTTGAAGATATTTCTATAGAGATCAGACTTTAAATATGGAACATGAAAAAACAGAGCGGAAAAAAAACCCGCCAATAAATGAAGAAAGAAAGAAGCACTAAAAGAATGAACAACGGGACAGAAGAGAGGAAAGATAAAGGAATGAGAAAGGAAGAAAGGAGCTAACGGAAAAAAGAAAAAGTAAAGACAGAAGGAGGAAAACGATGCATAAAGCAGTGATTAAAAAAAAGTAAGAAAAAACAGAAACTAAGATAGAACAAAGAAAAAAAATTGTGGATAAAAGGATCAACTTAAAAGGGATAAATAGCAGACAAATGGATGAATGGAGACAACTTTTAAACAGGAGGTATGGGAATAAAGTCTTGAAACACACAGATCTTCCCATACTCTACTTTTTCCAGCTTTACCCAGTATAAGAAAAAAAAAGCTTGAGTCATGTTCCACGTTTTTCCAGACTGTGTAAAAACCCTGAAATGTGCTCATGCAAACAATAAGCATAGGTTTTATATTCGATCAGACTAAGGAGAGCTAGCTAGTTTTAGATTTTACAGTCGGCTACTTTTATCTAAAATATCACACAAAGACCGAGGGTAGAAATCAGGACTATGATAGTCAACCTGAAGAAACAGGCAGAAACTTTGTGACAGATGTTTGCAGATGTGCTGTGTGAGCTCGTGTTCAGAGGTGGAAAGAAACAGATGAAGTTCGGGCCAGCAGTAATGAAAATTGAAGAAAGCAAATGCGCGTAATCGGCCTCAGAAGTCCCAGATTGTGGCAGGTAGCCATCGACTCAGAACGTCCAGACACCGCCAGGACCCTGGTACACCCACCTACAGTCTGGAGACGTCTGGTCTCACAAGCCAGAAAACATTCTTCTGATGTGAAAACAAAGCCAAGCTGACAGTGGGTGATTTGGTCTAGCAAGTCAAAAACTGAAACGCTCGCCTTGAACAGAAGGCTGTTTTGATTGACTACTGTCTGAAACACCAATGCAGCACTGAGGAATGCATTGGCAAAGGCAGATTTGGTGAGACCGTTTCCAAATTTGTCAATGTGCAGATTGAAAACGATCCAAACGGGGATTACAAACTGTGATTTCAGCCACCAGAAGAACAAAAGGTCGAGCTACAGATGGTATGAAAAGCATAAAGCTCTTATTACAGGATTACACGCAGAAACTGTCGAAATGTACGGATGAACTGTGGCAAACTCCCCCAAGATGCCAAAAAATAAATAAATAAACTGCTTCCCAACACGTTCTGAAAACTGAGCAAGGAAAACAACTATTTCAGAGAAGTTCTCATTTATTACATTTTGCAGTATGCCACCTTTTGATATTAATAAAAAAATAAGTAAATTCAACACATTAATTTCTAGAAGCTACCCCAAGACTAAATGGTTATTTTTGTAAATATAAAACACATTTGTAAATATGACATTGTGTTTTTCAGGCAATAGTTCAAATTATTTTCTTAATTAGCTTTGCATAATTTCACTACTTTGTTACCCCTCCAGTCTTGTGACAGTATTTTATACACATAGGGTGTCATGAGTTAATGCTTGGTTTGATTGAAGAGAAAAAAAGGGAAGTGACCCCACCTTGTTTTTATTTTTACTGTATTTTCCCTTCCTCTCTCGTAAGCTATATCAGGCTGGTGAGCGTACATGAAAGTTACGCTGTGGGTGGAGTAGCTTTAAATAAATGTGAAATCAAGAGAAATACCGCTTTTCTGCTGTAAAAGTTGTGGGATTTTTTAGAATCATTTAGAATCATAGTGTGAATTTCTGATATTTTTTAAAAGAAGATTTTACTACTTTGCTATTTTAATTTTATTTATCTACTTTAAAAAAAATCTCCAATATCTGATAAGATGATTTGTTTCAGTAGTTTTTGTTGCATAGTTGCTAAGGTCAGACTTTACTTATAAGCTTCTAACTTTGCACATAGTTGATGTATTTGATACATTTGGAACAGTGTTTTATTGTCACATAAACTTAAAACTTTAAGTTGACATGTTTACACCCAACTTATGGAGCTTCTTCATCAGATTGTATGTTTTTCACTCACCTGATACAGCCTGTGGTGAACCGGAGGGAGTAGACGGCGATGGAGGGATAGCGTTACTGTTGGGGTCTGAAGGATAAATCTGAACAAAGAAGTTCTGATATTCACTCAAAATAAAAAATGTTTATTACTTTCGTTTATATTGCCTCAGAAAACAACACATAATCTGTAGATTCCTATGTCAATAACAGTATTACTTGATTATAAATATGTACTCTACAGCTACTTACTGATGCCAGGGCTTTTCCAATCTCATCACCCGAACTTCCTGGTACAGCACCCCGATTTGCTTCATAAATAAAAGCAGAAGATTTTAATTGGTTCCAGTGCCCAGTGTCTTGCAAAAGTATTCATACCTGTTGAACTTTTTGTCCCATTCTAACCACAGACTTAAATGTATTTTGTAGAAATTTTAGGTTCTAGTAGTGTGAAAATACAGCATAACTGTGAAATGGATGAAAAAAGAACACATAATTTGCTTTTGTTGTCTTTTAGCGGTTTACCAAATAAGCCCTTATAAAAGTGTGGCATGCAAATGTATTTAAATGCTTTAGAAAATGCTTCAATCACATTTCTACATCTAGATGCTGACATTTTCCCGTACCCTTCTTTGCATAATAGAACACGGTCAATTAGAGTGGATGGAGCGCTCAAGTGGATTTAGGTCTGGATTTTGACTAGGCCAATCTAACGCTTGAACATGTTTTAATTTAAACCGTTTTCATCACAGCTCAGACATTTTAGGGTCATTATCCTACTGAAGGAGCCTCAAGTCTTTTTCAACCTCTAATCTCCCCCGTCCCTGTTAAAGAAAAAAAAAAAAAAAAAATCTCCCTCTGCGGAAAGATTTTGTAGAGGTGCTGGATTAATCTGCCTACTTGTGCTTTTTTTTTGTATGTGTGTATCCTGGTTTGATTTGTCTTTCTGTCCCCCCGTGTCCTAAATAACACACATGTACGTAAATACTAGTGTGCACAAGTGATTTTTGTTTTGTTTTTCTTCTTGCTCTCCCATACTGTCTTTAGTTGGTATATACTTTGCTTTTATAAGTAAGAAAAAAAATGACAGCACATGATCAGAGTACATTTAATCTCTTTGCGTTGCAGACTGAAAAAAATGAAAGAAAAGCATCTCCACAGCATGATTCTGCCACCACCGTGTGGTGTGAAAGGAGCTTAAAAAACTTGAGACTGGAGATTGGGATGTAGAGTAAAGCGCTACTGCCTCTTCCCCACTTGTTTCTGTAAATTGCAAGTCAAGTTTTCAGCTGAAATTATAATGAAACGTGGTCCATTCAAATTACACTTCAAAGTTATGCATTATTTTGTGCTGGCCAATCATGAAATCTAAATAAACTACATCAAATCTTCCAGTCAAAATGTTATAAAATGTAAAAAGAATCAAGGGTTCTGACACTTCAATTCAGTACCTATATAAATATATTAAAAACAAAATTACTTTGACATTTGAAGCTGAAATGGCACACAAATGATTTACCCATAATCGTTTCAGTGCCAGCGATGGGGGGGGTGTGGCTGGGGACTCCGAAGCTGCTGGAGCCTGCATGGAAGCTGGTGGGATGAGCTCCGTTCACTTCACTGCCATGCAGGGGATAATTTTGGGGTGAGAGGGGAAGGGGATGCCGCTTCTTAAAAGAGAACATCACATACAGCGTTAAGGACGCAGAAGCTTTAGTGAAAAAAAAAGTTGATTTTAACAAAAATTAAGGGGGGGAAAAAAAACAAACACACCATTTTGTCTTGAGGATTGATGGCAGTGAATGGACTGTGCTGGCCCAGATGGGGGGAGTTCCCCAACACGGCAGAATAGCCAGGCTGAATCATCGACCCGGCAGAGCCCCAAGAATCAGAGGGCGGGTGGGGCTCTGTCAGGGGGAATCCAGCAGAGAAACAGGGAAAATAAGGCAGAGCCATGACCAGACACAGGAGAGAAGACAATGAAGGCCACATATGAGCCGTGTCACATTAGCGTGATGACTTTATTCAACCGTGATTCACTGTTTGACCCGCGGGGTTGTCAGTAGCCTACAACCACAGCACCTATGGCTCATCTGGACATGTCACAGTAAAGGAACCGACTCTCCCAGCTGTGCTGGCTTCAAAGGAAAATTCCAGGAAATTGTCGCTTTTGCCAGACTAAACTTTTCATCTAAACACAAAGAACTAGGAGAGACTCCAGAGGAAAATATTGTTTCAACTGACCTTGCATGTAGAACGGTGATTGGTAGACATTTCCTGCTTTGGAGACTGGGAAGCAAGTGGTGTCCCGATTAAAATCCTCTCCTGTGGCTGTGGGATAAACCTACAAATAGAAAAGTGAAATGATGACCGAGTCTGATAGAACGACACAATGAGCTCAAACCACATGTTTACATACACTGTACAAAAAGACAAATTACCCTTTTTTTCCCCCTCACTTATACTAAATGAGACTAATGTTTCTCTCTTTTAGATTGCCCAAGTAATTTATATCTGCTGAATGCCAGAATAATGAGAGAATTTTTGTTAATTTCTGCGAATCCAACAGCTTTCTTACATTTTTCTAATATGTACTGGAATTACCTCTGAGCTGTTTGACTTGGTTCAAACTGTTTTGATCTACTTTCATAAGCTTATAACAAAGACTTGCTGGGATTTTGTCCCATTCTTCCTGACAGAACCGGTGTAACCCAGTAAAGGAGCCTTTCTCCACTATTATTTTCTTTCCTCAAGATGCAATCTATTTTATGAAATGCACCAGTTCCTCCTGTCACAGGCCACCCCACAGCATGATGCTGCCACCCCATACTTCACAGTTGGGATGGTGTTCCCAGGCTTATCACCCCCACCCCCAAATGTAACGATGGTCATGATGGTCAAACAGTTCCACTTTAGCTTCATCAGACAGCAGAACTTGAAAAAATTTATGTTTTTGTCCTTTGGTGCATTTTCAAATCGTAACCTTGCTTTTTATGTTGCCTTTGGAGCAATGGCTTTTTTCTCTCTGAGTTGACTTTCAGCCCATGTTGGTAAACAGAATGTGTTTCACAGTGGAAATAACACTGCTTCACCATCTTCAGCCAGTATTTTCATAAGGTCGTCCCCTTTGTTCTAAGGATGATTCACAGATTTCAGACCAAAACACATTCTCTTCTGGGACACAGCCGTCTCCTTCCTGATCATTAAGTTGACTGTTCATTCAAATGGAATTTAGACTTATTTGTGATTGTTTGAATAGACTGCATTTTCATATATTTGGGAATTGCAGCTAAGAATGAATCAGACTGATGCAGTTACACAATTCCCTTGGTCATCTTTGCTGATTTTTTTCTCTTATTAATCCTTGATGTCACACAAGGTACCTGTGTTTTTGAGGTGTTCATTTAACTCAAATGTTGTGAATGAACATGTCAGAAGCTTACAAAGCTATCATGTTATAATCTGGGTTTTCCCTGACTGATTAAACGCAGAATAATATCAGTTCTGTCTTTAAGAAAACCATTTTTAAAAACTCAAAAAAATATTTTTTCCTTGACTATTCAGGCACTGAGCACATATAAGTAATTTTGGTAATCCTAACTGGGCCACAGTAATAACCCTTTAGTATAATTTATCATTAGATAGTATAAAAAAGTATTTTTGATACTGTGTAAACTTTTGATTTAAAGTGTTACAATCTTTTTCCTAAAGCTTTTACTACAACACCCCTTTCCTTCTGAAGCTAAATTGTTACTCAGGCTAACATGGATTATTCTATCTGGATGAACACTTTTTGAAATAACATTTCTTTAGATTTGAATAAAGATGAGAGTAAGAAATGTACAGCCAGACTCCTTTTCGAGCCCATAAACATATTTTAACATGTTAAGCTGTTAAAAACAGACATGGAGTTCAATCTCCTTAACAAACAAAGTTTCGACCAATCAAATGCAATCTTCATATTGAGGTGGGAATAAAGAAGACATTGTTCTGTACCACCTCTGTCCAAAATGAGACTCTGTCAAATCAAAAAACCAAGTATGTCTGTAAAATCCTGACCAGAGTCAACTGAAGTTTTCTTCTGTAATTTGATTAAACAGAGAAAAAAAGAAGAGGAAAGAGAATGAAGAGGAGAAGAGGGAACAGAGAGATGCACTCCTAATTACTGAACCATCTGCCGAATCCTGGACAGCAGCCAACTCTGCTGGCAGCTGGGATGGAGGGATGGGGGTGGGAGGGGGAGGGATGTTGTTTATGGTTGTGGAAGAGGAGAGAGAGCGAGGCCGTGTGAGGTAGGGCAGCGAGCGAGAAAAAAAATTAGGAAACAGGGTGTCCATAGAGGGAAACATAGAGGGAGGGAAAGAAAGAGGGAGCAAAAACCATCAACCCCCTCCAGTACAAAATCTCCTCCGCGATTTCGTACTGGAGAGGAAGAAGTGTGGCCACAAAGCCAAGGGCCCACAAGTACAACATACTATAAATATATGCTGCAAATAAGTGACTGGGTAAATAAGTGGCTTGCCCCACTGGTGCCGCTGAAGAAGCACAGATGTTTGACCTAAAAGGCCCGCGCTGCTCCTATTATACTGCCTGAGAGCCAGAGGAAGAACTTCAGATGCAAAACTAAACGGGAAAATTTTTATTCAGCTTAAAAACTGAACATTTAGGGATGCTTGGAATCAACGTTACAGACTGAGGTGTAGCACAGGGGGAAGGTTTTCTGGAAGTGTCTACTTACTGAGGAGGGCAGGCCAGGAGGAACCTTACGGATCTTTTTTGGCTGCGGATTTGCTGGGAAAAAGACAAAAAGGAAACTTCATAAAAATGAGAAGATTGAAATTTACAGTCAAAGCCACTCCACAATACGCAACAAAGGTTTTCCTTTTAAACCTATCAGCCTTTGTGCAGCCTCATAATTCCTGCACAACTAGAAAAAGTTGTGCAGTTCTGTGTATTGAGAAGGAGGTATTGCTACTTTCTCTACCTAATAAGAAGTAAGAACTCGAAACCGAGTTTTAACACTTAGAAGAGAAGTGGTGGAACCCACAGATGTAAATATAGATCAAAATGGAGACATCATTTGTAAAACAAAAACCAGTGGAGACAAACGTATGTCTGATGAAAAGAAAAAAATGTATATGTCTGCATTCTTACCAGTGAGGTCCTGTGCGGGTCTCTTCCTCTCGTAGGATGAATAAAACTGGGAATTGGACTTGGCAGAAGGCGGAGAGAGGCTATCAGGACTGGGCAGGGGTATCTCACTTGGCATAAAACCAGGCTACAGATGGTTTAAAGAGAAGAGAGACAAAAGCTCATTGAAACAGCAATATGAAAATGTCCATGTAGAGAAAATTAAGGTTATCATTGATATGTATCTACCTTAAAAAGAACCTGTTTGTTGTTATAAACTGAGAGTTCTGTTGATTTCTGGAGTTAGACGTGAAGAACAACTTTAATTGTTAGAGTAGATTAGTACTCTGAGTTAAAATCAAGACCATACCACAGCAAATTAGGCAATTAAGGTGAGGAAGGCCTGAGTCTGGTCCAAATGACCTTTTTTTAATCACAGATGCAAAATGTATATATTTATTTTTAACATCTTTGTTAATTGCTGCATTGAGTATGTTGTTTTGCAGCAAATTACCCTTTTGAGCCTCTGTATTCCAGTTAACAATTAATCAGTTACTAAATTCGTTGACCATTAATTGCTTAATCACGATTAATCTGATTAATAATTTCAGCCCTATTTGTATCCACAAATCCATTGCAACAGTGGTATGCTTGCGCTCGTTTATTTTTGTGTTAATCTGCAGGTTTCCCTTTGTCACGTTGTTGCTGGTACAACTTTATTTTCTTTGAAAGAAGCTCACTGGTCTCTCAAAAACGACTCACCTGCGTCCCAAATGACGTGTATGACCCTCGTTCAGCTTTCCCTGTTAAAATAAAGAAAAAGATGTGAGGATTATTAAGAGGCAGCTTTTATGTATCTAATCACACTGCCCTGTCTTTCATCCCATTTGCAATGTGAATGTATATGCTGCAGTATTTACATGAACCAAATAGACTCATTACAAATGCTCCAGGGGCAATTGTATCCAAACTCTGCCCCCTCCACTGACAGTTAAACAGAGAAGAGCTATAGTCCACTGTTATCCCCAGGGAGAGCTCTGATTTTGCATGGGTGCCCTTTACACCCCCACCCCTCCCATTGTGAACACACACAAACAAACCCCTCCTCCACATCCTCCCCGTTTACCCTACTCCCCTCATCCTCATATGCGCTGCCCTAAACTGCCACATGAGTGCCGGACTTGTGAATGGCTGCTCTGAAAAACAAACTGCTTGTTGTTCTGTTCAGTCACACTGTCCATTGATGTACGAGTCTGAGCGGCAGTTAACACATTCCTCCATCACTTAGTCCGACACTGACAAAAAATGTTACCAATTTGCAGAAAGAAAAAAAAGAAGAAGAAGAAGGGATGATTTGAAAGTGGTGATGTCTGTGCTTTGAGAGCTCAGTTTGAATTAAAGTCTTCTTACCAGCAATGCCTGGTCCAAATACCGGGGTAGAGGCCAGACTTTCTCGCTCTCTGTAAAGGCCCTCTTCAAAAACCTAAGAGAAAGAGATGGAATAGCATTTCATTCATACAAATAAGCAGATAGCATCCTTTGATTTTCAGTTCATCTACATCAAAATGCAACAAAATGATATATTAATTCTGAGATTAACTGGATTAATCGTGATTAATTGATTATTGAAATAATCGGCAACGAATTTAGTATTTGATTAATCATTAACTGGAGTATACAGACTCAATGAAAGAACATTTGCAGAAGAGTATGAAGCCAAATATATATAAACATATACATTTGCATTAGAGTTTTTTTTGAAATCCTTTGAAAATATGTTCCGCCTAGAACTCCTTATGTGGCATAGTTATAGTTTGACAATTTTCAAATTCTGTAAAAAAAAATAAATAAAATATCCTCTTATGCACCTTTTGATATTTTAAAATTATGAATTGGTTAATGCAAAAATTAATAAATGAATCTGCAAATGACCAAGCATGCACTAAAAGAAGGCGGTGTTATTGCACTATTAGCAATAAAATGTTAATTTTGTTATTTAAAAAATGCATTGAATTATTTGTTCGTTTGCATATTTTAATGTTATTTCTAATATTGTATAAAAAAGGCTTAAGTGGTAAAATGAAACATCTACAGAATGTGATAATCTTTTTATGCAATTAATTGTCTGAATAATTGATAGAATAATTGATTGATTACTAGAATAATCGTTAGTTGCAGCCCCAAATTTTTACAATTTAATGTAATATTGCTGCATACTTTCATAGTCATCTGCTAGTATTCTAGTACGTTTTTTTTATGTTTTCAATCAGTACATAATTGAAAAATAACAAATTACAGTCTTGTTTAAACGCAGGAAGGCAGGTCACAACCCAGTATTAATAATCGGCAACACTGGTAATGCATAAGTGGTCAAATATAGGGCACTTCATAATGTTGCAGTCTGTGTGTAAAAGAGGTATGAAGCAATAAATCATACAACACATGAAGAATAACACAACATCTGCACTCTATGCCTGAGGCTAAAATAAATCATACCCTTCCCTGGTTGAAAGATGGACTAGTCTGCTCCCCTGGTCCCCACGGACTGGACCCTCTCCTCTCATCTACACCTGTTGGACAAAAAAACTCTGTCAGCCAAAAGGTAATAGCTTTGTGATCACAGATTTATGTCCCTGTTTTGCAACAAATGTGTCACTTGAGACAGTGACGACTTGCTTTGTTACAGGTTTTTCAGGCTCCTTAATGTAACCTACATTGAGGAACTTCAAAGCTCACAGAGCGAGACAGCACTGTGACAGCGCTGTCACATAGTCTGGATTTGAGCTGTAGGAAGTTTGAATAATTAACACCCAGTACCAGGCTTCCAGAATCATCCTCGACATTCCTAAGTCTCCCACTCCACTCCTTTACGCTTTCCATAGCAACACTCATTCATAACCCATTTATTCTCACACGTTATAAATGTCTCAAACTCACATGGCCAGCATGTGCCATCGCTGGTCAGAGCAGCTTTAAGAAAGGGATGTTAAAGATTTGTGGAGCAGAAATCTCTGCCCATCCCCTCGTTCTCAATCTCCTCTCATACTGCAACACAGCATCTCTTGGGGAAATCTGAAGTTTAATTGCACTCGTATTTGCATAATTGTGCATATTAATGAGGCTGAGGCCTATGAATATTCATATTTTTGTTTTGTTGTCTAATTAAAAAACGAAGGGGGGGAGGGGAGTGCGAGAATCTTGACAGGATCAGCAGTAGAACAGAATAATAGCTCCATAGTGCCAAAAGCAGCTAGATTGCAGTGACAAGTGTGAGCTACACGACACCAGCGGAATAAGAGATGAAGGAGGCAATTTCTAGTCCCCTCTCTATGTCTGACTGCAGCTCTGTCTGTCAATCAAAGCAAAACTTACACGTTAGACATTTTAGCGTGTTATCAGCAAGCACCTTCAATCAAAAAAAAAAAAACACCAACAACTTCTGATCTGTTTTAGATTTAAAACTTTCTCTGCTTCAGTTAAACCCCCCATTATCACAAACACGTAGCCAAACAGCAACCAGATGGAAATAAATATCGTTCTACTCATCAGGCGTTCTACTATCGGCATTAACATCGGCCAATACCGATGTTAATGCATCGGCATTACTGATACATCGATACATCGTGCATCCCTAACAACCTAAGAAGATACATCAACAGCAAGCAACAATTAAATACTACAGTGTACTCGATTACTAAAATATTCTTTTACAACAGCCCTATCACAGATACAATTTTAATTTGAACAAATCAGATTATAGTGTTGGTCCAAGGTTTCGTCCAAAAACTGCAGCTACTCTTGGCTTCTTTATGGTTACACTTGTGCTGTACATACTGCTAAATGTCAGTCAGCAGCCTAAAAAAGGTTCCTACACTTTTCACTAACTTACAAGAGAGGCAAATGTTCTGTTTGGAAATGTTTCTAGTCAAGAAAAGCATGTGCAACTACACTGTGGGAAATAAAGGGATGTAATCATCTTCATTCAAGTAAAGTGTTTTAGAAAACAACCAAGAAGTATATTTGTTAAGCAGTGTTGGCTGTAGACAGGCCAACTAATTAGCCAATTATTATCATCTTACAATAACTGGTCTACTCTATTAAGGATAGAAAAATGTAAAATGGATAATGCTCTGCACCTAAAAACTGTGTCTAATTTGGGTGTTCATTATACTGTTTTTTTTACGCTGCGTATGAAAATCTAATATACGTACAAAAAAAATGGACAGAAAATAAATACTTACAAGTTACTTTTGCAGCGGTAGAAATTAATGTTGCTTTTGATGTAAAACAATTATGTTGTATTTTAGGTTCTTGTTTAAATTTGGTGCTAATATTGTTCCTTTTGCTTATTTTAACTTAGGACATATTCATTTTCTCAAAAACATTTGATAATTGAATATATGTTTCCATATCAAGATTTCTTAACATTTTTCAATTAATTTAGTTTTATGAGTGAATATTGATTCCTAAAGTAGCTATAGCAGACCATACTGCTGATTGCTAGTGAAGCATGACAATAATATTGATTACAAACATACTAAGTTTAGTCCTACATGCCAAAATCACAAGTATCAGCTTTAAAGAACTCAGACAGGCTATAATATCTATAAGTAGGAAAAGAAATAGAGGGTGAGTAACAGACAAATTCTCCCGAGAACCCCAATGCACTTTTCCTCCCAGCATGCAACACCCCTTTAAGGTTGGCTGGTCTATAATTACACAGCACAGACACAGCTATCGGAAACAGACAGACAGCCTTAGTCACCGGCTTCGTGAGTGAAACGCAGGCAGATATATTGACCAAACATGCAGGCATGTCTTGGTTTTTACTGGAACGCTTCCCCAGGCCAACTACAACCGAGCGTTGTGTTTGTCTACACAACTTCTTCCTTCCCCTGGAAAAGTGAGTCACGCAGACACAAAGCGTGGTGTCAGACACAATCTCAAGAGAGAAAACACTGTTAATAAAATACTGAACAATGTACAATGACACAGGGCTGACTTTTTAAACCTGTTAGTCACAGGAGACTTCCTAAGTACAAGACAATGTGACACACTATCCTTTAACGCACGCAGCTTACATTCGACTGTTCTCCAGCAACAGTTTGGATATATTTTTTTCTTTTCACAATTTTTATAATAATAAGCAGCAGATCGTCAGAGTTTACACAACAGACCTACATGTAACTTTCCCACCTGAGATTTTCAAATTCAGTTTCACATCTGCTTGAAACAAGGAACCTTTTCATGCAAATTTATATCACAAGCTCGTCAGGATTTCTACCCATACCACCCTAAAAATACACGTTAGAAGTCTCGGTTTCTTGTGAACTAAAAAATGAAAGCGCACACACACAAAAAAAAGAAAAACAGTGGACTGGATTGAACAGATATGATAATCACTCAGCACAAGAGCACAAAAACACATGGTAAAGTTTCACATTTAAACCATATGAATTGGGGGGGAAAACATGCAAATGACTCTACTTTAGACCCATATGGAAACTTTTAAACCCATCAGGTGTCTCTCATGGTGCCATGTGGGCGTGGGCAGGTATGAGACTAATGAGGACTGATGATGACCTCAAGTAAAAATAGGACAGTTTCATGGCATCATCATACAGTAAAGCCCAAACATATTCATAACTCTGGCCCACATAGATATAAAAGATTTTTCAACCAAAAATTAAATTAGACATTCATCTCATAATAAATAATAAAACAATGTATAAGAAGAATCAGTTTAGAAAAATTAATGAATTTGTTTTTAATTTATATTTTATTTTTAAAAAACCTTCACGTTAAAAATTATTTTACATGAAAGTTTTTTTTACTTTTGAACTTCTCTTTTAGACCACAACCCAACTTCCTCTATTATTATTAGGAATCTTTATTGCAATTACAGCAAACATGCCCTTATTATAATTGTTGGCCCAGATTTTTGCTATTTTATTGCGTTATCTTTAGCAATTTAGGTCTTTGAGGTAGGAGGGCCTAGTTGCATCAAGCAAGGTAGGCAAGGTAGAAGATGTGGTTGTTTTTTTTCCAAAGTGTCAAAGGATAGAGAAATATACATGATAGACATGATTTTGGTTATCAGCCATAACTACAAAAATAGTATCGGATACAATGTCAAACTAATGCATCCTTAATATAATACCCAATAATATAATTTCTTTTTTGCAAAGCAGAAATGTGGTAAAGATATAACTTATCCAGTTCTTCTGAAGGTATAATAATGTTATCACAAAAATCTATTGTTAAACTGTTTCTAATCCATTGACTTGAGCAAAAAGATAAAATAAAACTACAGAAATTTAGAGGCAGTTGCTAACTTTTCAGAATATTATACCTTTTTTGATATTCTGTTCTTTATAAATGAACATCAGGAGTAAAACAAGTTTATCTTAGCTAGGGAGCCCCCAAGCAGACAGACAGTAGCTGACTTCAGTGTTAAAACTGCAGTTTTTACATTATTTAGAGAGATGGCTAGCTCCCATTCAGCTTCCACACCGTGACTGTCAGTGATTTTTGATGAATATGTTCAAACAGCAAAATGTGTGTTTCTTTTAAGGAAGGGGAACGTGTCCTAGGGTTCATTCAGCCACCTGACTGGCAGCGAGCAGCAACAGACTGGTTAGGAGCAACACATACAGGAAGCTATAAAAAACACAGGTAATTTCAACATGTTTTCTTTAATCTGAATCAAAAGGAATCACCGTGGGATAGGTAGGAATGGTATGATGGAAAATGTTTGTGGTTTTGAAAGCGTAACTTTTAAAAACCTTGGCATACCTTGATAGCAGTGACCAGCACACACCTAATTCAGTATGTGTGTAAGACTAATGACTGTTACATAATTACTCATCAGGAATCAAGAGTTTTGAGCTTTGATATTAGACATCAAACAGCATAGCTCATTTCAATGCCAGGGGTGTGTGCCTAGGGTGTCTGGATTTCTACCGAGCCTCTTATCCTCTGCTAAAACAACTCCCTAATTTTAGCTAAGTAGCTTAAGGTTGCTTTATAATTTTCTTTTGTTGGGTGCATTTACTTATTTTTATGCTGCAAAAGGTCAGAGTCTGAGGAAAGAACTAAACAAAAGCCTTAGGAATATCTACTAAGCTCAGTTCAGGCATTTCAGATACAGAAATAAGGAGCAACTTGTTCAAATAGCTCAAAGAACTCTGGTACGGTTCCTGTGGGCCGTAGGTGCCTCATGAGAAGCCGTTAGGATTGATAACATCTACATGCCTGTTTTGTAAGAGCGCGCCTGATCCTTACAGCAGAACAACGCAAGTGGCTTTCTTGTGAGTACATGAAACAGAGCCCCCAATAACCCCACCCAGCAACCGTACGTGCCATCTTTGATCTTCCCCTTGAATGTCGCGTTGCTCTCTGATGCTTGTTGAAAGACTTAATGCACCTCCAAAAATACAATGGCAGCAGAGAACTTTTTTGTCTGCGACTATAGGGTCTGGTAGAGTAGGGATACGGCGCCTGGCGGATTATATGCCATATGTCTGATGGCATATAATCCGCCATCAGACATATAAAAGTACCACCATCTGATATTGGGCATCCTGGTTATTATTTGACAACATTGAGCTGCATGCATGCTTTAAACTAATATGAGGGTTGGATTTGTGTATCTGATGATGAATTCTCAATTTATGAAAACTAAAACAAGGAAACGGGAACAATGTATTATTCTATCACAACTGGAAAGAAACTAAGAGAATAAAAATGAGGTAGTGAGACTGGAGATCGGCTCTAATAGATTTATTTTTAGAAAGTCACAGAAGCATTACCAAGCAATACGGCCACTGACTACAGGTGAAGGCAAACAAACTGTCCCTTTTGTGTATTATCTCTTACCAGGACCTCCAAACTGGCTGCTGGCGAGAGTCGTCGGCCCATTCTTTCCATTCGAAACTGGAGGTTCAAACATCTGAAAAGAGAGCAATAAATCTGTAAAACCACGGCAAGGCAATAAAACATTTGAATGTTCTCTCGATGTTTATGCAAACGTTGATCAGAGCGTAATCCAAAGTGTCCTACATGCTTTTGCTAACAACTGCAATAAACATAAGCCAAGCCGAGCGTTTCAGCTATGATTTGTGACAAAAAAATAAATAAATAAATTGAGCCAAGACAAACAGAGCTTTATAAAAAGCATGGCTGCTTAAACACATTACCTCCTAATCGAGAATAAATCTCATTCATTCCTATTTCGAGGTATTCATCACCAGATTTGGTGCTTATTATTAAAATGAAATGGATTACGAAGGTAACATTGAAGCTAAAGAGGGCCTTACCGCACTAAAATCCAGCAAGTCGCTCAGCTCCTTGTCGTTTTCCACTGCAGCCATTCTCTGATGCTGTTCACTGGGCCTTTACAGTCTCAGCAACAGACTACAAGGACAAGCACAAACAACATGATGTCATTTTGCTTCAACAATTTGATACTGATTATATTAAATGCATTGATTAAGATTACTGTTTTCTGCACTGTCTATTTTAGTGTAGAGAGCTGTGTTAATGCTGCGTTCCAGCTTCAAAACATCAGCTGTGTTGTTTAATCTTTAAATGGAATATTAAAATTGTGCTTTGCTAGAAGAAAGATGAACAACATATAACAATGTCCGATTATTTATCACTAATTCCCAAAGAGAATGGAATTCTCCCTGTGCTGCGCAGCTGGAAATGCTAAAGGTGAATTGCCAAACATCATTCAGTTCATTGAAAGCAACAGGTTTCAAACTCAGCTAAAAACAAACGTGTGAGGCTAGCCCTAAACAACTACAATGTCAGCAAAGACCAATTAATTGTTGCCATGTCTCTGCTCAGAAAAGACAGCTATTTCCATGTGTGAGTTGGTCTGCTATGCTAACTGACATTTACACAAATACATTAAGGAAGAAAAAAAAAACACAACTACTTAACAACGAATGACGAAGCTTTTCATTGTGGTTGAAAAAGGATACAAAAAATAAGTTCTCACAAGTCAATACCTCAGAAGATGATTAATAAATGAGTGGATAAAGTTTGTATTGCTTCACACAGCCTTTTGTCCAACAGAATAATTTATGTATGTTAGTAAGATTTTGTTTTAGTCACTAAATTTATGGATACACCCATAAATCTTTGATCTGCACCAAGGAAACCCACAAAGTAATTTTGTGGCAGAAAAAATATGAAATTATTTGCTTCAATGATCTTAGCTTTATGCCTATTTAATAAAAAATAAAACATAAAACATATATTTATATGAAACATACAAAAGGACATTGTGAGTTGTTTGTTTAAGGGTGTTTTGTTTTCATAAGAAATCATAAATATCTTATCTGATTATTTCAGGTCTAAAACAATCAAATACAGGATTAATCAACTAACCAATAACTGCATCCCCACGTTAAACTGAACTATCTTTAGACCCTCACAGCCGACAATTTAGTCAGAGTTCTGATCAAGTAGTGAGAAAAGTAAAACCAGTTCTAAAAGTAGCCCACATCAAACCATGGTTCAGCCACAGGCCACGCTGCATTTGGTTTTAGTCAGCCCCTGGACTTGGGTGCTTATTCCACATCAAAACCCAACTGTGTTTTTAGCATCTCTGTGCACTGAAATCTACAGAGTGATAACACAGCATGCTGGATTCTTAAAGTGGCAATTTGTGGCCAGCCAACATCAACACAAATGTTCCATGTGTCTTTTGAAAGTACAATTATGGATTTGGTTTAAAAAAAAAAAAAAGAAGAGGGTTTTGGTGTTCTCCTAGGTCTCATTGTTTTAACTAATGAGTTTTGAATTTATTGTTGCATTGGAGCTTTTGGCCATTTGAGAAAGATGATCGCTGTGGGTCAGTGGCTTTTCCTGAAGTATATTACAAAATTTGTAAATTTTTGGGATTAAGAATATAAACTACTTTTTTAATTATGTAAAAAAAAAAAATCAATAATGTAATACAGTGTCCTAGTTAAATTCTCTTTTAGATTGTTAGGCGCTACTCTTACATTGTAAGCTGTCTAGCTAAAAGAGTGGAAGAGAAAAAGCCAGTCAAAAAGCAGAATGTTTTAAACAATCATCGCATTATGGTTAGAGATTTGTGACCTATTAAACTTCCAGACGTAACTGATGTGACTCCAAGAATACCACCTGAATAACTCATTTATTTTTATGACCTCGCCGACGAGCTGCATTTTAAAATAAAATAATCACAAGGGAATAGCAAATATAGGCTTCTATTCTGTCCCCAAATGATTTTATTATTATTATTATTTTTAAATCAGTTTTTTTTAACAATATCCTGGACAATTGTGAACAAAATATTTAACTAGTGAGGTTTAGTGAGCTGCATGCTCCAAAAATCATGAAATTACATGATGCAGAGGTTTGCTTCCTATTTTATTGCTTTTTGGCTGTTCCAAAATTCTTACAAAATTAATACTTTTAAAATCCGGACAGGATTACCCCACACCGAATGGAGATTCTTTAAATTAGGATGTCAGTATTTAGTTACTGACCTCCTCTCTCCCCCCAAAAAAGAAATATATATATCAGGCTTTCAATAGGTCAAGGCTTTGCTTGAGTGGCATCTAAATCAGGCTGAGTGTAACAACCACTGGTCAAGATATTACATATATATATGGGTGTGTGTGTGTGTGTGGGTGTAATAATTTTTATATATATATTGCAGTAAGGATTGTTATTTTTGATCTATGAACTATTTTGCCACTATTGATTCGTTGAGCTCTTCAATATTATCAATATGATTTAATTCAGTAATTGTCTACTGGGTAGCAGGAATGGTTTCAGTGCTAAACGTAACTATTGTAATGAAGTGGCCTATCTGATACTGAACAACTTTTATTTTCATTAGGATTATTTTTCATGTTTTAGAGGGAGTCTGGCCACTTGCAGTGACACCTTTATAGCCAACGAGAAAAACAGCACAAAATATCTGTATTTCTTGCTCTTATTATGTATGCAAATACTGTGTCTCTCAGCATGTCATTGGGGTTATAAACCAATTTATGTTGCAAATTATAGAGAGGGATTTGGGAGGAGATAAACAAGAAGTGATGTGATGAATATTAAGTTGTGGAGAAAGGGTGAGATTTTATGCACTCCTCCTTTTTTCTACTTAACATTATCATTATATAGTAGCTGCTTTGCTTTCTCTGCATTAGCATGTCTAAAATGAATAAACACTGCGGTAGTGTAACAACCAAGAGGCTGTAAATAGTGGTACATGCGCGGAATGCGACCAAAGAACAATACGCTGACAGCACATAATCTAGCAATTTCTGTCTCTCAGCAAGCCGAGGTCAAAATGGGGGATAAGTGCTTAGCCCCTCCTAACAAATGGAAGTTGCGCTTGTCTTGAGCATCCCCACCTTTTTGGCCAGCGGTGTTTGAGGGAAAGTTACACGGCAGAAATAGCTGCAGAAAACACGAGCTCCTGGCCGGCGTCAGAAAACACGAATCCAGGCTGTTCGGCGTTCATCGGCGTTTAAATGTCTTCACCTACGGGGTTGGAAATGCTGCGGGACGTTTAAAAGGATTTGAAGGGAGAATAAAAAAACAAACAAAAAAAAACCTGTTGCCTGCCCTCTCACATCGAGATGAGCACAAAGACTGAGTCCACAAAAAGTTTAATGAATATTGTAATAAACCATCTCACTTTTTATTATTAAAATTACATTTTACTGTAGCTAGTTTACAAGTGTGTGAGAATTATAAAGTACTACATTAAACGCTACACGCGACGGTTATAACGGCAGAAGGCTGGGTGGACGAGGGGAAAATACCCAAGTTATTTTCTGCTGTTATTTTCGTACTTTGCGCTCATTTAACAGCGACTTTGGGCACAATTGAATATTAAACGTAATTGTACGTAAAACAGGCTCGCATTAGTCATAAACACAACACGAGAGATATATAAAGAAGTCAACGGCTTGCGTTGAAAAGCAAACCCCATATATAAGTGCCGAGACACCGGGGGAGCTAACGCACTCCGGTAATATGCTAATAACGTTATAGCTCACAGAAGTGAACAAAGAAGTGTTTTCCATCACACCCAAGACTGCTAATGCTGTGTAATCAGACTGAAAGAAGGGAAGAAAATCCAACACCCCGCTTTTCTTTTCCCCGGCTGTAGCCCTCCAACAACTTAACCGCTGCGCTTAAAACTTAGTTATTACGCCGAAATCAACATAACAATACAACTCCAGCTTCGCATGAATGAGCTTGTTTTGAATACGTTCACATTTACCTGGAGTCAGCAGTGTAGCATCCAGCAGCGAGTGGTGATACGGCAATGTATAAGAGAGGAAAAACAAAAGTTAGGGACAGAATCCTTCTGCTGTGGTCCCGGTCTGTCGGCTTGATGAAGCGCAGGAAAGACAATATAAAACGCTCCTCTGTTGTCTCGCCTCGCTGTTTATCTTCGTTACGAAGCCGACCTCGCGTCTTTAACGCGGACCATAACTCTTGCGGTACTCTAGTTTCCTTTCACTTGGAGAAACTGCAGTCATTTCTTTTCCCAAGTAGACATTTTCACAGCCTCCACATTGTCGGTTCCAATGGAATATCACTCCGCAGCGCTCAACCTACGGGAGGACATGGGCGCTGAAACATCAGCGGTGTCAGGTTTCAAATAAGGAGAAGAATACAAATCAGGCACTTTTTGACAGTTTACGTTTATGCGCGGCGTTTAACAGACGCGACGTAAAATGTCAAGGCTCTAAAATCGTGAGCGAGACACAAAATGGCCCAGCCACAAATTTAGGGGATCTACGTCAACTCGCGGATGAGGAAAACAGAGTACGAGACCACAAGATAGAACGATAATATCGGACGGAAGGACCAATAGGATGCCGCGAAATTTTGATTGACGTGCGGGGCGTCCAAATATGTTCCAGCGTCACTCTCAAGTGAGGTGTCAATTTGCCAAAGGGTTTTGTAGCGTTCTGGTGTTCTTGCAGCCTTTGCTACGAAGTACAAATTAAAAAAAAAAAAAAAAAAAATCATAACACTTAGACAAGACACGAGGGTTGGTGCTCTGGCATGTCACTGGATAACATAATTAAAAAGTTTTCTTTAACACCCACGTGGTTGAATTTATTCCTAAAGTTCGTAATTCATAAGTTGACTTGTAATAGCTACACTGCTTTGAAGAAGTATTTATTCCCACCTAAGCTTTTTTCCACATTTTATCACCTTGCAACTACACGCCTAATAGAATTTCATTGGTATTTTAATATGTCAAACCAGCACGACGTGTGGCCGTGCATTTGTCTTCAGCCCCCTTTAGTCTGATCGCCCTAAACAAGTTGTAGCTGCGACACGACAAAATGTGAAAAAGAAAAACGTAAAGGAGGCGAATACGTTTGCTATTTCTGCTTTGTCTGTGCCCTGTTTGCGAGTCTTCAACACACCCTGTTGTATCTGTGATCTCATGTCAGCTCACAGGAAAAGTAAATATCATCTGCAATTAATTTAAAAAAAAACAAAACAAATTAAAACATTGTAAAACTACAATGTCCGGCAGGCATTGTACTCAAATTAAAAAAATATATTTACATTGATTTAATTAAGAACATAGAGCATATAAGTACTGTATATGTTTGCAGTACCCATGTCATATCTTGTATGTTCATGTCCTAACGTGTTTTCTGAAAGCCAAAACACAACTTTTGTAAAGGATCCAAAGAAATCATGTAAGAAAGGCTGGAAAATGTATAGCATCTCCCACAGTAACCTACATAAACGGCCAGGCTGGTGTTGTTGTATATCAAGAGAGCTATTTTTGGTGTTATGAAAACAAGGTTGCAGGATGCAGACACATGTTCTAAAGAAAACCTCAACTGCTTTAGGGGGGGAAAAAAACCCTAAGTGACATCTGTGCCGGCCTTTACGAGAAAAGCCAGCCATCCACTTTGTGGTCTGCAAACATGCACACGAACATTTATGAGGCATGCACTGCACAAATGCAGCTCTGGCACACACACCTGTATGTGATTAACTGAGCGGGTCTTGTTATAATCTCACAACATGGTCAAGCTTTCGTTACACTTCTAATGTACACACTGTTATTGTGAAGAATAATAGATTTTCTGATTTGCCCTCCAAATATCAAAATATGAACATAATTATGTTTTGTAAAATACTGCACTTAGATTCATAGAGCAACTTCATTGAAATAAAAAAGGATGCAAGAGTACTGCACAGCTTAGGGGTTTTGCAACAGGGTGAAGAGCGTTCCATCTACTTCAGCACATCAACCTCATTATGACAAAAAGGGTTCCATGTCACAAATTCACTGTGATGCTCCAACAGTACACCTGGGGAAAGGTGGCGCACACATTGACATGGAAGCGATCATATCACTGCATTCCACTGAACATCAAAGATCGTTTGCTTCGTTGCTTTTTTGAAAGTAGGACAAGACTGAGCCATCGTAACGTCAAGGTTCTATGTCAGAGTGCAAGATAGAAATGAAGTCTATATTTAGAGTGGAACTCCATTTTCCTAACCCCAAACCTATGCACCCTCCTCTCCACCCACTCTTTCTCCTCTTCTAAGCATCAGCTCTGTAAGGTTTTGTAAATGGGTTACCCCCATGCAAGCCACCCACGCATCAGGTACAGTATCAAAACCTGGGGCATCCTGTTATGACTTCTGGTTTCCTGTTTCCTGTAAAAAAAAAATACAGCCCCCCTCCTCCTAGCTGTCGTTCTCAGACACAAACACACTTCACACCCCACAACCTGTCAAAAAGCAAACAGAGCAGAGCTGGGATCAGCTTTAAGCAATCCGCTGCAAACAGAGTAAATTAGTTGGAGAGCTTCCACTTTCAGTTCTGGCTCAAGTATGTGCTGGATTGCAATTGCGTTGTTGTTTGTCTTCTTTTTCACTCCAAAGAAGACTTAATCTTGTATTTGTTGCAAGCCTAAGACTGAAATGTTTAGCAGTCAATATTTGTGGAAAATACACAGTGTCTTGCAAAAATATTTACACCCCTGGAACTTTTGCATACTTTGTCACATTATTAACCCTCAATTCTTTTTATTGGGATTGCATGTCACAGATTAACCAAAAGTAGCGTATACTTGATTTTCAGTGTTTTTCCAACTAAAAATCTGTGAAGTTTGGTGTGTTCTTTCCCGATACCTCTAAATAAAATCTGGTGCAACCAAGTGCTTTCAGAAGTCATCTAAGTAGTAAATTGTTTGTAATTTATTCTCAGTATCACTTTGCATGTTTTGTGAAGGCCTCTGAGTGTTGCTCGAGAACATCAGAGAGCAAACAGCATCATGAAGACTTAGGACCAGGTAGGTCAGAGATAAAGATGTCTTGATCTTTAAAACAGTGTTGGGTTCTAAAAGTAGACATTAAACACTTTATAGATCGCTCTTTGCTCTAAAATGAAATTAAAATGGAAAGAGAATGGCACAACTACAAATAGAAAGAGACCTGAAAAGGCAAGCAGAGAAATAACTTGCATGAGCAAGAGTGTCATGGTAGCTCAGAGGTCGTTGCAGAGGACCACAGCTCTATATGTCGACAACTATTACTTGTGCACTCCACAAATTTGTGTGCTCCATAAATCTGGCCTTGATGAAAGACCAGCAAAACAAAACAAACAGCAACAAAAAGAAAACATGTGGAGACAATGCTTTGCTCAGATGAGATCAAAACTGATTTTTTTTTTTTTACCAACAACCAGGACACTTGTGAGGCAAACTAACACCACACTTAAACCCTGACCACAACATCCGCAGTGTGAAACACGGTGGTGGCGGAATTATGCTGCAAGGATGCTTTCCCTCAGGATGAAGGGAAGTTAGAGAGAGTTGATGGGTGAGTGGACAGAAACACCGAAAGAAAAGTTATCGAATGGTCTAGATCAATCCATTTCCACAAAATAATCTGTAACTCTAGCAAAAAGGTGGTTCTGTAAAGTATCAACTCTGGAGGGTGGTGAATAGAAATGCACACAATGGTTTTTAGATTTTTATTTGAAGAAAATGTCTTTGTGTTGGTCACAGAAATCTCAATTTCACATTGAAGTTTATGGAATAGTGTGACAAACACTTGACTAACGCATTGTAAAGAAGTCACTGAACACTGCTGTGAAAGGAGCAGCTGCTTCACCCCACTGCATTTATTTAGTCCTTATTTCATGTCTTTGTACATATTGTGCCAAACACGAGAATGTGCATGTGTCAAGGGACCATTTCCACAGCAAAAACAACAGTGTATGCTTTTGTGTGAGCTATTGGTCCCTGTTTTCCAAGACATGTTATAAAAACAACAACAGCAAAAAACAAACACAAACACTGCACCATAAAACACAACATGCCACTGCTGCACATCCCCCTCCATGATACCTGAGCATCTCTCACAACAGGGGTCAGACACATCACTCCTAATGAGCAGAAATCTCACCGACTTCCTGCAGTGGCTCTAGCCCGCCATGCTGAACGCTTGGTGATAATGTGCATGGTTAATTGTCAAGAGTGCAAACTCACCCTTATGTGTTGAACTGCAGTGCAGAATTTTGGGAGGCTCGCTTAATGGTTAGTTTTGTTTTTATCATCACACCTTCCCAATGATTTGATGTAAATCATAATCTTTTACGGTCATGGCATTGTATTGGTCACTGGCATCTTTTTGTGCCTTTATAGAAAAAGGAGGAAAGCACAATGCTGTTTTGTTCCTTTCCCTCATTTTCTGCTCCCCTCCCCCTTTCTTGCAGATTGGAATTCATTAGCAATCAAAGAGCCACTGACAAACGCCCAATCTTAATTACCTCCTCATTTGCATATTTGCATATTAATGACTGCAGACTTTGCTGTTTTTCTGCTGCAGTTCTCCTCCTCCCATCATCACTGCTCACACACACCGCCATAACACACACCACATTACTTTTTTGTTGTTCTCAAGGCTAATCGTTTTTTTATTTTTTATATTTTTTGGGAGTTGACAGGCACACAAAGAAAGATATTTTCTTATCTCTCGAAAATTGAATTTTGTAAATTAACTACACGTTGAAATATGAACGGATGTGTCAGCAGAGCCACAGCTTTTACTTTTGAGTATTTTGAATGTGCAACATTTATTAGCTTAGCTAAACAAAATACTCGACCAAAACATATTTCAATATCATCTCCTGGAATATGGGTCTTTAAGTGCTCTACCTGGAGCTTCTCAGTGATGTACTTCAGGTGCTGCCCCCTTCTGGCCTAAGACGCGTACAACCGAAAAGCATGTGAAACCCTGACGCCCAAAGAACTAAATAAACTACAGATGATTCCATTTAAAATTGTAATCTCTCTTTGCAAAAAGGGAGAAAAAAAAAGAGGGACTAAGACTTGGACAAATCTGACACAAAGCCAAAGACATGGGGAGAAAACACACAAAGGAAAACAAAAATAACAACAAAAGATCAAGACGTCCAAACACAGGAAGCACGTGGCAAAGTCACGTCCTGTTGTTTATCATGCAATGTGTACAAAACAATGACCATTTGTTGCAGCTGAGTTTATTTACATAGCCATAATGCAAGTTCCTCATATGACAAGATCTTGGTGTTTTGCAAAAAAAAAATTCATGCCCCTTATTGTTGGATTAGCAACAGACATCAATTTATCTTATTTTGATTTTATATGATAGAGCAACACAACATACCATATATTTGTGAATTGGAATGAAAATGAGAAGAACGACTAAAATAGATGATATATATATATTTTTCAAAAATAAAATGCAGAAAATTGCACCATGAATTCAGCCACCTTTGCTCTGATACCAGATAATATCCAAGCCCTCAGAAGTGACCCAGTTAGTAAGTACTTTCAGGATAGATTAAATTACACCTGTGTATAATTTAATCTCAGTATAAACACTGCTGTTCTGTGAAGACCTCTGAGGTTTCCTTGAGAACATTAGTGAATAAACAACATAATGAAGAGGCACAACAGACAGGCGGGGGAGAGTTGGGGAGACATTTATAGCAAGGCTGGATTATAAAACAATATTCCAAGCTTTGAACATCTCAGAGTCACAGTTCATCATCTGAAAATGAAAAGAGTGTGGCACAGCTGTCAAGCAACAAGAACTTTTTAGCCTACATTAACTGGCCGGTCGGTTAAGGATAACAGGGTGATGATATCTGGATCTTACTCTGTCCTCTAGGAGCTCCACCTTTATGAAACAATGGCACCAAGCAAGCCATAATTGAAACAAAAGTATGAGCCAGGACTTCTAGTTTTTTGTTTCATCAATAAAATAAACATTTCACAAATCAATAAATTGTGTTTCAAATAATATGTTGGTTTTAGCTGAACATTCAAGAATTTATAAGTCTATATGTGGCATTTGTCACGTTTGCCTAAATTTACTGATAAACCTAATGCGAAAATTATAATAGAAAGGGTCCCATTTTCTGGTTTCACTGAGTGAATGCTAACTTTAGCATTGCTGGCAGCAAACAATTAGCCAGTTATCTTATTCTCCCAATACTTTAAAATAAATCGCATCATATCTGTCATTCTTGACTTGTATATGAAAACGTATATGCATGGTTTATCAAAACAAACGTAGGCTCCAATCAATCAATCAACTTCATTTATAACATGAGGTAGATTTAATTAACTTCAGGCAAATAAGCTTTCCTGCCAAACAGAAAGTTGGTTTTATACTTTTTTACAATTTACATTTAGAAATCAAACATCTGGTCAGAGGTTCTGAAGATGAGACACGTCTTTTGAAATGACAGTAGATAACCTCTGCCCTTGCCGTAAGAACAAGCCTCCTGGGTTCAGATGCATCTAACCTGTCAGCTTATTGGATCATTTTACTATTTAGTTCAAACTACTTATTTTCAAGAGTTAGACAACAACAAGAAGTGCTTGTACATAGTAAGTCAAAGGTTAAACAGTAGAATTAGTAAACAAAAACATTTGGTTTCATCTTAAAACATTTGGTTTCATCTTAATGTGACTGAGTTTTATTTTTTGTTAACCATTTGAAAGCTTAATCCAGATAATCGCTTTCTTTAAGCAAAGTCTATTATGCCCAACATCTCTTTTGAGATCTGAAAAAGAAATAATTCAACAATTCATGACAGATATTGAACCACAGTTTTCCATTTTTGGAACACACTATGTTGATGCAAACATTTTATCAGGATGCTAAAAATGTTTGCAGTGTATCTACAATTTCCATTTTTCACATGCAAAGCATTATTTGTTTCCTGCAAATTACTCCTGTATACATTTGATATTTTGTGTGGATGTACATTGTATTCAAAGCAAATATGAAAGTCTCTTTCACATGTATGAACAACTTACAATATGTCCTTATTCCATAGATGCTGATTTTCTCCTTCAGTGCACAGTGATCATGCAAGACTAGGATCTTTACATCTGATCTGTGTCTTCACTGCAGACTGAACTAAATAAACTCAGCAGAAACCAAATTTGTTTCTGCATCAGGTGTGCTTGAACAATGAAATTTCATAGTTACTAAGTTTGTTTGTTTGGTGGAAAATGTTGTTCACAGCAACATCTGAAGGTGAGAGTTTATCAAACAATCAATAAAGTAAGAAATAAAAACTTTTGAAGACACAAAAATGTAAACTTTAATTAAAAAATGCTGCAGAGAGAAGACAGTGACTGATAAGTACAACCAAATTCAATAGGTTAGACTATTTTTGAATATTTCAGCAACTTAGTTAACAAAATAAACATGTTACATAGACTAATATCAAACAGGATGATACTTCCAAGCTTTTATTTCTGTTAATAATGATAACATGACATGATTAGATAAGATTACATTAGACGACTAAGACACACACAGATCCCCAGCTTGATGATCTTTTGTTACACTGAAGCAATGTGCATCCTATCTGTCTGCTCTCTCAACTGCTGCATTGTGTTTTCCCTTCAGCAGGTGGCGCTCCTGCTCACCACATGAGTATTTATAGTGCGTATAGCTGCATCTGACTGATATGAAGAAGTTTCCTTTTTACAATGCAGAAGAGCAAAGTAGCAGAAACAGAGACAGGACCGCATATAAATTTATACAATTAATACCAAAACTGTATCTATTAATTTTTTTTTTTGTCTTTTTAGTGTTATTTCTATTTTTAATTTGAATATTTCATACTCTTAGCTGTTTGCAAATATCAATCAGTCACATCAAAAACTGCAATATCTTTTCATTTTTAAATGGTGTCATTAAAGTTCGTAATTATCAGGAAACTCTTAAAATCATTATTAATCTGATGGTAAAATTTTAGGTGTTTCCTTAGATTATAATAATAATGATAATAATAATCAAATAAAAATGATATAATAATAATAATAATAATATATAAATAAAAGCAAAGTAATTTAAAAATAAAATGTTTAAAGGAAATACATTTATTTCTGTAATCATTTAAAAGCACAGAATGCTTGTGAAAATATAAAGATCATTTTAGAGAACTGGCATTCTTACCAAAAACCCTTAATCATCTTTAGTTATCAACACAGGTTGCAGTACAGGCAGAAAGTAGATGACCTCATGTAAGCGAGAAGCATGTTGGGTTAGGAGAGCTGCAATGTGCCTTGGCTAAAACCGAGAGCGATTTATCTTAAAAGTCATCAATAAAATCTTAAATTCAATGCTGAAATTAATTGGTTGCCAATGACAGGAGACGGAAATAACAGGATGGTGTTCTCATTCCATTAATTTTGGTGCAATTTGTAACCTTTCTTAGTTACGTTTCTTGACTCATGCAGATTCAAAATACCTTCCAGATATAAAATTAATTGCAATAGTTCCATCGGGTGGGGATAACACATTAATGATGTTTCTAAATCTCTTTGCGATAAAACTCTGCTGACCTTGCTGATGAAACATGTTTGAGCCATTAAATTTCAGTGCTTAATTAAAGAGATATGATCATAAAATGCACTGGAATCAACAAAAGTTACCTTAGTTCTGTTCATATCTACAGTGCTGTGGAAACGCATTTGCCCCCTTTTCAGTTTTTTTTTTTCCTGCTTTTGCTTTTTTATCTCTTTTATTTATCTTGTTATTGCTCTTAAATGTTGCAAATCATATATATATATAAATCAGCATCAAGCCTTTAAGGGGGAAAACATTTGTTATCGTGTTGCTGTAGAAAGATCTGTGACTATACAACCATTCATTGTATTTGGTTTAAAATGTCACCTGGGTTAAAAGAGACATGCTATGACATGTCCCAGGGGTGACACGTAGAAACAAAATGCAATTGATTTTATCAAGATCAAATAACAAACTAAAAATCCCCAAAGTTCTCTAGAGAGACTTAAAAATGACCCTCGCCAGACAACTCTGTGACTAAATAGTGATATTAAAAAGAGGTTTAGGACTGTGCTGTTTATTTCTAATTTTAATAATCACTAATATTCAGAATTAGTCAAGTTGGAGAGAGAAAAACAGAAAGTGTTTACATAAATGGATAGGAGGATCAAACAGGTATAACAAGCAGTTAGCAAACCTTCTGTTAAAACTAAAATATAAAATAGCAGCAAAAACATGATCCAAAACACAACATAAAACACTATGCAAAAAATTGGCTTTATATTATTTATTGTTACTTAATTATTTCTCTGCTTTTTATATTTACATATGTCATTTATATTCTCAAACATATATTATTCAAGGTTGATGAGTGTAACTTGGGTACCCATAACACGTACAAATTACAGCACAGCTACAGATGACGATAATGAATAGATTGGAAAACGCTTTGATTTGTTTAGTTAATAAAATAAATATAAGTGGCAATGTACGTATGAAGAGAACTCTTTTTTAATTGAAGGACGTACTATGTTCTGCAACTAAGCACAAACATGTTCAAGTTAAAATAGCTTCACCAGCTCTAAAAGTCATCCTGTCGAGTGCTTTGTTGAGATTTGCAACATCCATCCATTTACTATACCTGCTGTGTCCTGTCCGGGATGAGGGGTCTCCAGTTCATCACAGGCCTAAAGCAAAGACAAAAGAGACATTCACACTCACTAATACCCAAAGGGAATGCCGTATCTGTCGTATGCGGTTAGAGATGAAAGAAAATGAAGTACCTGGAGAGTAATTTAGCTAAAGTTGACAAAAAAATATCTGGTATGAGGTGACAGTCAGAGAGAAAATACCCACATAATTTCTGTATAATAAAGTGAGACAAGTTCAACTTTAAATAAATGAAGTACACTACAATTAAGAGTGTTTAATCATACTCTTAATGATTACACATTAAGAGTATGATTTTGACTGCAGCGTTCGCAGTCAAAATAAATAAAAAAAATAACAGAAATATTTTTGTGAACATTTGCAGTTTTGCTACAGAATAAGAGATCTGAAGGGATCTTTCCTCTCACAACGGAAGATTAAACTGAAGGTGTCTCTCCGATAATATGAACTAGAAATCAAGAATGAATACTCCAAATCAGTTTTTAAAATTTGTTACGAAAGCTAATAAAAAAACCTCTAATTCAGAGTGTTTGAGTTTGTTAAATACTTTTATTTTATTTTATTTTATTGCAAAATCTAGAAAGGATTGTATTTTGTAGCAAAAACAAATGTATTATATAGCTTTGTGCATCATAACTACTTACAATTGCAACTGAATCTTATAATATTAGCACTGTTGCACAGAGGAAATATTTATTATATTATATTATATTATATTATATTATATTATATTATATTATATTATGCTTCTTCTCAATAAAACAATAAATAAGCAATAAACTAATAGTGAACAAAACAAACTGGAGGAACATGTGTATTGGGAAGCTTTTAGTCACATTTGGCTAAAAGCTGAATGTGACTAAAAGGTTCTTTGCTTTTTTTTGGTTTAAAAATTTATCACTTTCATATGACCTTTAAACACCTAAATAATCAAGAAATATGGGAAGTATTTGTCTTTAAAGAAACTCTACTAATAAAATGACTTCAGAAAAATGGAAAAAAGTAAAAAAGATTCTCAGGTAAAAAGATTTAGAGTATAAAAAGAAACCGCAGCAAATGCAGTGTTTAAATTTAACAAAGTGACTTAAAGTAATAAAGTAGCCAGAGTGCCCTTAGATGTAGGAGAGTTTAAAGTAATATTTCTTTTAAAGATAGAAGAATAGAGGTAAAGCTGCAGATGCTGCTAAGAAGGGAAGTAAATCTTTGAAAAGAGTGATACGACCCGAGGAGGAACCTGAAGAAAACCCCAGTATCATCACATTACTGCCATAGCTGCAGTGGCGACTCGTCTCCACCTGACCACCTCGTTCTTTGGTCAAGCACTGTTGCCATGACAACGCCTCTGTGGTCAGTGTGGTCAGCGTGTGGATATGTCCTCTGACCTCTCGAGAGGTGACCTTTGGCCAGAGGGCCCTCAGATGGGGTCAGGGGGTCAGCTCTCGCTAGAGGACAGTAAAAGCACTTCAGCGATTGGCTATTATTTGCCCTTCCCGTACTCTCATCTGTTTAATTGGCATATTGACCAACTGGCCCTTTGCACATTGTTTGCAGCAATTTATTCAGTTTACTCAGTGTATTGTGTGGAGCAAACACTGCTGTTGGTGGTATTAGTGTGCCGAGTAATTATTCTAAAGGTGCATTTGTGTCTTCAAGTCTATCTGTCCACTGATTTAGATGTTTTAAGAGGGGTAACATATAATTGAGACCATTCAGTGAGAATAGTTTCATATGCAGAAGAAAGCCGGTGGGCTCTACAGCTCAAACTCTGCTGTTAAGCTGAAGCAGCTTGGCTCAGTCTCACTCCTCTTCCACTCTTCATCTTCCCAATGATCTATCCCTCCCCAGCCAATCACTTGTCAATATCTCTACATTAATTTGAGAGAAATTGTGTGGGGGAAGGACTTTCTGATGGAGCGAAGAGGCACAAGGACAAGAGAAGGAGACAGGCCGGCAAAGACGATGGAAGTAAAATAAAATCAGCGAATTGAGGCTCGATGAAGTTATAGGAAAAGGTTTAGTTTTACCCATCATCCTTTTACACGCCTTTCCTGAAATGTCAAACACTTGAGTCCATTTGTCCGAATGAGCCCTGCAGTCAGCAGGATCTGTAATGACAATGGCTGTTAGAAAACTGAACTGCGGGACGAAGAGAATCCATCTTGGTCTGGCATCTAACGCAGGGGCCTCAGCAAAGAGAAATTATGTAAAACTGTGATTAATGACACATATACAGTGCACTGTGCTTTGCAAAAGTATTCAGACCCACAACAATTTCACTGTTTGTCGCATTAAAACAACAAACCTTAATCCATACCAGGTGTTTAATAGTGGGGCATCCATCCATCGTCTACACCTGCTTATTCTGGTGCCAATCTCCAGCCTCCAGCGGCCACTGGGTTAGAGATAGATAGGTACACTAGCAGTTTTCAAGCACCTGGCAACACTGAATGAATTGTGGGCACTTTTACACACCTGATGTAGTGAGAAATGTTCTGAATTCAAGAAGTGACTGTGAAAATACGTTTTTTGATAACACATTCTGTTTTTGAAACGAGTTACCCTTCGTCTCTTGACCCCTTTGACACTGATCTTACGCAAATCTCTGAATATTTTTGACCCGTTAGTCAGTTCTACCAGGACAAAAATGATCAACGGACGGTGTCACACGTTTGTTTTGCCTCACTTCAATACCTCTGCTCCTTTCTTTGTGAATTTTGAAACTCTCGTTCTAACTTTTGCTTGGGTTTCAGGCAGCCTGACGAAACGTCTTTCAGGATTTGTCAATATTTCAACCAGAGCCGTAAACAGTGAGTGCGTTCTGATGACACTGACGTTGATGTGGACCGTGACATTCAAAGCTGAACTTATACAAATGGTAGAAGTGCAACTCAGCAGGGTTGTTCTTTTCCACTTGGCGCTCAGATTTGTCGTCTATTTCCAGCAGACATATTGCGGAACATTGTAAAAGGTTTTGGGGCGAGTATCGAGTGAGGCCCGCTCCACTGAATACTTCAGCCTACAGGAATTCTTTGAAGTAATGGTCTGCTAAGTAACTTCTCTGCACCGAGCTCGATAGTTCCTCCACAGTACTTGCAGGAATGATTTTTCTTTCCAGCATAGCCGCGCTTGAAAAATTGTTGGCTCTGCGATTAGTTGAAACAGAGAAAGTATTAGCTCAGAAGTGTATAAATATATATATACCGGTGTGTGTTAGTGTGTTGATATGCGTGTGTGTGTTCATGCGGGGCTTCCACATTTTTCAGCTCTCCTGCAGTCTAATGGGTTATTTGTCATCTGCGGTGTAAAGGATTTTTAAAAGTCAAGCCAGGACCGACTCCCTCCCAATCCTCTCTCTCACCCTCTCTCTCTTTCCCACTACCCCCCTGACACTTGCAATGGGCAATCGATAGGTTATTGATCAACTCTCTCTATCGCCAACCCACCAGACTAATCACCTTAACACCAGCCCAGTTCTGGTTCTCTCTCCTTCCCCTCTGTCCTCGTATTCCTTTCCTGTTGCTCTCTGCTTGCGTCTCTTGCCTCTGTTGCTTTGTAGTCGCATCATTCACACTGGAACAGTGTAAATGTTTTGGGATCTCAGTGCCAGCTTGATGAGTGCGTTCCTCTCGGAGTTAAACACACCAAACCTTTTAAATTACTCTTAGCGTTAAACGCAGATCCTCGTATCTCCTCCAGTAGCGTCCTATAATTGCCAGATTTATATCTGAGCGGCAGATAAAACAAGAAAAATTAGCAGGGTGGCCAGTTCTTTATCTACTTCTCATTTCTCTGCCCCCCCCTCCTCCTGCTTCCAGGTTCCATTTCTCCCTGTCTGTCTTTGTTTGAGGGAGAAATCAATGGAATATATGAATCTGGCTATCTCTCTTTTCCCTGCTTAAGGAGACTTGTGTATGACAGACATGGATAAGGTGGTGAAAGGAGCATTTCTGCTTTAATTTGTCCAGTCAAAGCTAAGGTAGGTCATTGCTCAGGCAGCATGCTTTTCACGCTCACAACCCACAAACTATATAACATTATTTACTATATACTAAATAATAATAATACTATTCTAAAAACTAGATATATTTGTATTCTACCTACTTCTTCATATTTTTTATTTGTTTTCTTACTGTTTCTTTCATTTTGCCCCTGACCTATATGCTATCTTGTGTTAATGTATTACATAAAGTTCCCAAACAGATTTGATGTCTTTTGTGATTGTGATGAGGCAAAAACATTAAACAGTTAAGAGGTGCAGATGTCTCTACGATGAGCCCTAACTTTGATTACTTTAATCAAAGCTGAATACAGAATTACTCTTCTTTCCACCAGTTTAATTTTCCACATCAATTGTGAATAATCTATGCGACGTTTACAACTTTTTATTCAAATAATGAGTAATTCATCACATAATTCATTACATTCATCAATTTAGAAATTGCTTTGAAAATGCAATAATGACAATTATTTCTTTTTTTCAATTATCTGTCCAGAAGAAAGTGACTTAGTTGCAGTTTGATGCAGGAAACATACAAATTTTTACTCACTGAGCAAAACAAAAGAAAAAGTGTATCTTAGGAAAAGTTAGGACGCTGTTAGCTGGGAAATGTTTGAGGAGTTTCCTGTGTCCTGTTCGTTCAGCTCATTTCAAGTCATCGCACAGCTTCTTGCTGACATCAAACTTGGAACTTTTACTCATCCAATGACTTAATGTTTCTTAATTCTCAACCAGTCCTTGGCAGATTTATTGGTTTGTTTTGGATCACTGTCTTCTTGCAGGGTCCAGTTGTGCTACAGCTTTCTTTTCTTTTCTTTTTTTTTTTTTTTTACACATGGTCTGGGATCTTACTCAAGCACTCTTGAATTTATGGTGGATCTTCAGATGGCAAACTGGACAGGTCCTGCAACAAAGAATTCCCAAACCACGATAATTTCCTCTTTGCTTGGTCTGTAGTTCTTTTGCTGGAATATTGGATTTTGTCAATGCCAAACTCAATTTTCTGGCAAATTTTAGTCTGGACATTTGTTTTTTCTAGGAGACCAAAGCTTTCCTCCTTACACACCTCCACTGAAAGAGACTTGTGCAGTCTATTTCTCATTATAAAGGCATTTGTTTTTACACCCACAGTAGTAAGAGCCTTCAGTAGGTTGAATTTGCTTTGACAGTTCAGTCCTGGACATTTCGGCAGTTGTTTCATCCTTCTCTGATTTTTATATGATTTTACCGTTTTTCTCAGTCACTTTGGGGCATTTCTCTAATTATTCTCAACATTTTCAAAACAGTAAGTATATTTCTCAGAACAATTCATACAAAAGCCTGTATCTTTCTCAAGAACCTTTATTCATCTTTCAAAAGTAAGTATTTATGTCAATGAATATTTTAGTCTGATAGGTATGAGAAGTCCTTGTTTCATTGTGTACGGATAAATGCTTTGTCATGTTGTCAATATAACAGTGCATTCCGTAAGGATGTTCTGTTGTAAACTATGAATAAATGTTGATGACAGGTATAATAAATTGTAATTATGAGAGATCAATGGAGAGCAACTGGACAAGATTCACATTTGCACTTTTACTGTAATTTGACGACAGGCCATGTCATTGATACACAGACGGGAGAAGACAAAACTGTGGCGCACAAACAAAGAAAAAACAAAAGTAGAAATGGGAACTTAAGACAATCTTCTTAAGGAGAACTGAACATTTAATGTGGTCTTCCTATACTTTCTATTACTCTGCTGTCAAATAATTCCTCACTGGGGAGAAGGATGAGGAGTTGGGTGAGAGGAACTCCACCAGCATCTTGTTGTGGGCCACAGACCAGAGGCCTTGTCCTACCATTGTCAGAAATATAACATTACGTTGTGCTCCAGCTACATACACTACATACTCACCAGTTGATGGGTCATGAGATGCACTTTTGAGCTATTTCAGAAAACAGGATTGGTTGATGTAATAAGTCACACATTTACTTACATTGGAGAAAGTCAGGATTCACCTGACTGATCAATTTACCAACTCAGGACAAGTTTAGAAAACAACAACGACAAAGAAAAACTATTAATGGAACTGTATAGAAATATGATTTACATAATATGAAGACTTATCCAAGCATTTTGCATGTTAAGACTTATATGACAAAACATGAAAAAATATTCTGTGTTGTTGAGTTTCAAATTTATTATTCATATATCCAAATACACTAGAATAACAGGCAGGCCTTTAAAAGGTGTCCTAATCTTTTCACATAAATCTTTCAAATTGCATGATAAATTACCCAGCAAAAACAACCTGAACATCAGCAGTAAAGTTATTCAAAAAGATAACTCATTATAATTGATTTTCTTTTTAAGCTATCAAAGAGGGAGAACTGTAGGACAATGAGTCATTTTGAAAATGACGTTTATCAGTGGCCGTGTTGCTAAGCAGCATTTTGCCGTTGAGCTAAAGAAAAAACATTTAAACTTTACCTTCTTTTGAGAGATTTATCTGAAAAATGAAAGAGAGTAAAACCTGCAGGGTGATAGAAACACTATGAAATGTAGCCATATGGCCCCATATATATGTTTTTAATATAGTCTCTAAGTGTTCTTCTCAACACCAAACTGCAGAGACGACGTGGTTGCATGTGCGATATTTGGATCAACACACACGCACACACACCCCCACACAGGGAGAGAGACACACACCTACACACAGGGAGACACACGCGCACACACACACCTCAAAGGAAAATTGATTGACTATTCCGTCTCAATACATCTCCCATTCTGTTACTTAGCAACCAGAGCCTGGGAGGATATGGATGCTGGAGAAGTTAGACTTCTCTGCATTTTCATTGATGAAGACATATGAGTAATGGGAATGACATGCCTACTGCGAATTAAAAAGCTCTAAAAATAACTAAAAATAAATGTTAGAATTTGAAGTGGGTTGTTTCACAGACATGGAATTTCCTTTGGCGTAGCTGTGCTGATACGCTTGTTTTGTACAAAGATGAAGCGAATAAACAGAAACAACTTTTGAAAAATATGCCCTGTACTTAGCAGACAGCACCGGGAGACATAGAAGAGATAAGTGTATCCTAATATTATTATCATAATTATTTATTTCGATGCAAAAATCTTGCTGTTGTAGCCTCCTTCACATCAGACGGCAAAAGCAGCTACAACTTCTATTGCAAATGTGACACATTTTCAAAAGTAGGCGGACCATGATCTAAAATAATCTAAAAGATTGTGAGTTAAAGCACAGAGATTAGACATTTTTCATCTGCTATGGACTGAGTGCAGAAATGTTGAAAACAGCACTCTGGATGTGTTAAAATTCAGATGCAATTTAACATTTACTGCTAATATAAATCATAAATATGAACAACTCCATAAATCAGTGCAATTTCAAACATGTACTTTCCATTAGTTAGACTGATATTTTACTACAGTTAAAATTAATAGGTATGTATTATTTGGCTCTTTTTTCAGGTCACAAATGCAAATTCAAACAACACAAAATACATCCATGATCAAATACAAACTTTCCGAAAGAAAATATGATATAAATAGACAGATAGTCTCTAGTAACTTAAAGTATTTTTAAGCTTATCATTCTACTACTTCCAGCTGATGAAGATGTCACATTTTTGTACTTCTAAATGCTGCAATGCTGACTCCAAATGAATGTTTCCAAAAGTGAAAGTATTTGTTTCTAGTTCAACTCAATTCAAGTAAGCTTATTTGAAATGTTTTGTATTTGTTTAGAAAACTACACAGCAAATGTTATATATA